>KQ963728.1:41333-57822 GCA_001563735.1 Leucoagaricus sp. SymC.cos | reverse complement strand
GTTAGGAAAGTCGAAGAATCTTGGCCGTTTTCTTTCCTTCGATTGCTTTTATACAATCACTGAGCAGGAGGTCGCCCCGATAGGGAAGCAGATCACAGACTTGACGAAGAACTTCGAGGAGCGAGCTTTGCTCTTGAATGATGAACGTTGCGCAAAAATAGGACATGCTGCAATGACGGTCTCCTAGAATCTAGTTGAACTCGATTGGAACCCTGTGCCAGCGATAGCAGTATCACGAGCAAGATTTTGTAACGAGATTACAGCCCGCGAAGCACGGTGGAGTGGGCTATAGTACCAATGGATGCAGTAAACAAGCAGAGTAAACTGAGTCAATCATTCAAGCTTTCTTGTTAGTGGGAGCAGTCGAGAACAAGAGAAGACCTTTGATTGTTAACGGTATCAATGATAATCATAAAGAAAAATGGCCCAGTCGCTAGACGTGTACAAAAGTGCAATTATGCTCGGATCAAATGAAAACCAAATAAATCACAGCACTCGAAACCAAACATCGTGCAAACAATGTCCAAGCAAGCTCCGTCACCGAAATCCTCAAAATTTGGTTATTGCGACCTATGATTACTCAATATATTGCCTTATCAGACTTCAAGTAATTTCCTGATGTCACAACAAAACAGTGTCCTCTTCGTGTTCTTGCTTTGCTCTTGAATGATGAGCGTTGCGCAAAAATAGGACATGTTGCAATGACGGTCTCCTAGAATCTAGTCGAACTCGATTGGAACCCTGTGCCAGCGGCAGCAATATCACGAGCAAGATTTTGTAACGAGAGATTACAGCCCGCGAAGCACGGTGGAGTGGGCTATAGTACCAATGGATGCAGTAGACAAGCAGAGTAAACTGAGTCAATCATTCAGGCTGTCTTGTTAGTGAGAGCAGTCGCGAACAAGAGAAGGCCTTTAATTGTTAACGGTATCAATGAAGATCATAAAGAAAAATGGCCCAGCCGCTAGACGCGTATAAAAGTGCATAGCGCTGGAGTTGATCACATTAGGCTCGGATCAAATAAATCGCAGCACTCGAAACCAAACATCGCGCAAACAACGCCCAAGCAAGCTCCGTCACCGAAATCCTCAAAATTTGGACCCCTCCCTCCGCACGATGCCACTTCCACATGACCTCTGCGCACGCTTCCAAAATGCCTTCCGCGCACGTCATGCCCGTATAGCCGTCGACCACACAACTCAAAATCTCGGAATTCTCTCCATCCTCCTCCGTCACGGTTTTCTCTCCTCCCTCACTCGCGGAACCATTTCCTCTCCCTCACCCACGTCCTTCCCTCACGTTTCCGAATCTCAGAGACGTATATGGGCGGATTTGAAATACAGGGATGATTTACCAGTGTTGACACATATGGAGTTGGTCAGTAAACCTAGTAAGAGGGTGTATATGGATGTTGGTGAGATTCGGTTGATTTGTTCGGGGAGACGTGCTGGAAATGTTAAGCCTCTTGGTATGGGAGAGGTTGCGGTCGTTAGGACCAGGGATAAGGAAAATGAATGGTTAGAGGCGAGAGAGGCTTTGGCGATGAAGTTGCCTGGAGAGGTTATTTGTCGTGCGCGGTGAATTTGTTCTTGCATTTTTGGTGCGTTTTTACATATGTCTTTGGAGGCGTGTTCGGAGCTTATTTGTGACACAAGCTTTTTATTATTGCTGCTATCTAATATCCTTTACATGTCCTAATTCCCGGTCATGGACGCGACGTGACTTTACGCCCTCCTCAATGAATTCCCCAGCTTTCCTGTCCCTTTCTCTCTCCGCCTCAATCCTCTTCTTCACTTTCTCGACTTCCCAATCCCAATCCGCTCTCATTACAGCCAACCACAAGCCCAAGACGGCACAATAGAATAGGGACATAGCCAAACCCGTCCATATACCATGCAATTTCAGATTATATTTAAACGCCAAAAGTATGCCGAAAGGAATTCCGATCATATAATATGCACTGCAGTTGAGAAATGCACCTGTGAGCTGTTTACCTTGTGCTCGGAGAATCCCACCCGTCACTGTGGCTCCTGCGTCGAAGAACTGGAAGAGAGCGCAGAGAGGTAGAATTGATGCAGTGATTGACACGACCTCTGCAAGTATGTCTTCAATCTTGAGCCTGGCGTTTCGTGAGAAGACTGCTTATGAGGGTCATCGTTGAATATATGGGCCCATGACTTGCGGAACGCGACAAACATAGCACAGGGCGTCTTTTCGAATCATCTGACCTTGATAACTGAAGAAGCGTGCATACCTGGTGAATGCCGCAACACCTAAAGCAAGAACTAAAGCTGTTATCGCAGAGACAGCGGCTCTTTTCGATCCCGCCACTGGTTTCTGCGTCGAAGAACTGGAAGAGAGCACAGAGAGGTAGAATTGATGCAGTGATTGACACGACCTCTGTAAGTATGTCTTCAGTCTTGAGCCCGGCGTTTTGTGAGAAGACTGCTTACGAGGGTCATCGTTGAATATATGGGCCCATGACTTGCGGAACGCGACAAACATAGCACTGGGCATCTTTTCGAGTCATCTGACCTTGATAACCGAAGAAGCGTGCATACCTGGTGAAAGCCGCAACACCTAAAGCAAGAACTAAAGCTGAGACAGCGGCTCTTTTCGGCTTATGTTCTCCGAGAAGATTGCCAATTCTGAGTATATGATCAACTCGTGTTTGACGTCATGGAAGAAGATATGTTTTCCGACTGACCGAACAGAAGCAGCAACTCCAAGAGCGTACGGAGCTTGATAAGTCGTCGTAGTCGAGACCAATAAAACACTCTGGGTCGCAAGTGCAACCGGACCAAGCAAACTAGCACCCAACGCCACAAGTTCCCAGGTCCACCACTCACTTGCAACTTGACCTACACCACTGATGCCCAATCTCACCAAAGCGCCAAGTCCAGTGAACATTTTACCAGAAATAGGACACCAGGCTGTTTTTGGAACGAAGAAGACAGCCCAGATAATAAATAACGAAGATACGAGGTTGAAGGAGATAGCAGTTGCAATAGGAGTACCAATAAAGGCGAGCTTAATAGGTTTGGGACCCCATACGAGGATGCAGTCGAGGAAGGCATTGATAGGGATGACAATGAGCATTATGCGTGTTGGGATTGAGAAAAGACCCTGAGATTGGAAGTAGCGACGACTGATGTTGTTAAAGGCGTAAGCGGGAAGACCGAGAGAAACCCAACGAAGGTAAAGAGCGGCGAGAGCGGCAACCTCGGGGTCTTGTTTGAGAAGGAGAAGGATAGACTCGGAATTAAACCAGATAATACATGTCGGCTGGTGGAGTCGGGATGAGTTGAATATATTGTGAGCGATTGAGCTTACTACGAGACTGATGGCCGCCACAACGGCTAAAGCCAAGATGTCATTGAGTGAGGGCATGGAAGAAGGAAGACGTACCCATCCGTTGGGCCCAAAGGCCAACAAGGTAGGGGTGAGACGATGTCCAGGCACTGGGGAGCACGGTGTCTAAAGCGGAGGACAGGCCCTGGATAATAATAAAACCAGAGACAGAGGCGGTCATGGAGCCAAGAGCAATGGCGGCGAGAGCCTTAGTGGAGAGATGTCCAATCGAGACGGTGGGAGCAGTAACCACGCTGTACTCCAGAGCTTGGGTGCTAGAAGGGGTTGAAAGAGTGATCACACAATAAGGGGAAATGAGCGCACCCAAAGACAGGGCGGGCGAGAATGGGAAGTTCCTCCCAAAACATCTGCCGTTTATTCATGGACTCGCGGGAGGGAGGTAAGAGAGGACTCGTCTCTGACACCACCACATGAGGACTGTCGACGCCATTATTCGCGGCGGAGGGCTGGACAGAAGGCAAGATGAGCTGTGAACGCGACGGTACAGAGGCAGTCTCTGTCCCAGAATTGCCATTGGACTGGTGGGAAAGGAGAGGAAGACTAGTAGTGAGAGACCTTGTCTCCTGAGCATATTTTGGAAAAATATCGTTCATGGTAAAGAGGCAGAAAAGGACAGCCCGTGGATTCGTGAGATAAAAGTAGGCTATGCTAAATATAAACATTGTTGTATCCGAAAAAGGCAGTCGCCCGTTTGCCATGGACCACATCGACCTGCCTACGCTCAGGCCGCCCCTCCACAACTCTGCCCAACCCCGCGACAAGGAGCCAGACGAGCTCGTCAAGATTCTCGAGTGGCAGCAGAAGCGCTTAGAGCGCAGGATCAGAGGGGACTATGAGTCGGCCATTGTTCATCTCTCCCACCTCGTATGTTTTCTGTCCGATTCAGAACGTGATCTGACGAGTTGCAGATTAACAGCAACCTTGACTCGCCTGCACGTATTGCTGCTATTCGTATAGAGGGCGCGCATAGAACACGCCGCTCTTTCCTGTCTTTCCTTGTCAGCCCCTTCCTCGTACAAGACCCAGAAAAACCGGCAGACCTTCAGACCACCCTCCAAACTGCCCGACACGTCGCCTATATCCTCAACAAGACTGACATTTTCTCCAATGTTGCGGTACAAGTAGACAAAGCACGCGATCCCATCGCAGACTCGAACGACGTCGACCTTGTTTTTACCACTCGAGAGCGCGGCAGACTCTACCTCAATAGTAGCACAGAGCTCGGCAACAACGAAGGAAACGCGGTGCGTTCTCCGCTAGCTATATTATACTCTCCCCTGATAATCATTAGAGTGCGACTGGACGTATCCGGAACGTGTTTGGTGGTGCAGAGACCGTTGAAGCCAATGTCTCCTTCGGCACAAAAACCCGTCGCTCATTCCGAGCCTCACTCACCGCCCCAATCTCCCGAGACCTCGGCACCACAGCAGAAATTTCTACATACGGTCTCGAACGCGATCTCACATCCTATGCAAGCTGTTTTGAAGGTCTTCGTGGAGTCCGAGCTGTCATCCGGGTACGCCCGCTTCCCCTGCCCCCAGCAACTACTCACACTTACACTATTGGTAGAGCGGATTTCCTGCATGGGGCATTCACGAATTTGCATATGAAGGCGTTGTACGGCATTTAGCTTCGTTAACACCTACTGCTTCACTCAGTATACGCGAAGCTGCCGGGTTCTCTTCAAAATCCTCTCTATCACACACATATGTCCTCGATACCCGCCATGACAAGGTCCTTAACACACGACCCGACCGACTTAGTGCTCTTGCATCTGCACCTGGGACGTATCTCAAAATCTTCCAAGAACTTGCTGGAGTGCGTGGTCTAGGAGGTGATGCAAAATTCTACAAAGGAGAGGTAGAGGCAAAAGCTGGGTTCGGAATTACTGAGGGTGTCGTACGTCGCGCCATTCACCATCATTCCTTGTCGACTAATTTGAATGTAGACTCTATCCCTCGCAGCGCGTTCAGGTCTGCTCTGGGGCCTCTCGGGATCGAAAGGAACACTCTTCTCCGACCGATTCCAACTCGGTGGTTCAACTTCAGTACGAGGGTTCATGATGAACGGAATGGGTCCACATGACGGCAGTACGCCCTCTCCTTCCCGTCACATCCGAACCCATATTCATAAACTACTCCCTTGAACAGACGACTCAATAGGCGGAGACGCATACTGGTCTCTAGGCGCATCCATCATCTCCGATATCCCAAAGAAACCTTCATGGCCAGTTAAACTCCACACATGGGTCAACACAGGCAGATTAGAAGGTATTAATCGATGTACGTCCTCTCTTCTCCTTCCCTGCCACAACTTCAACTCAACTCAACTCACCCTCACCTCCTTAGCTCTTCCACCAAAAGACTCTTTAGACACTCTCAAATCATCTCTTTTCAAAACACCAAGTCTCTCTGCTGGTCTCGGGTTAATATACAGATTCGATCCTATTCGCGTTGAACTTAATTTCGGTATGCCGTTGGTTAGTAGTGCCGGTGAACGTGGGAAGAGAGGAGTGCAAGTTGGTATGGGTTTGGAGTTTATGTAGACGTGTACACGAGACGGAGAAGAAGCAGTGGTTGGTATTAGAGGTGTGTTTTCATGTTGCGGAATATAGATACTTCTCTTCTCTTTGGAAATGACCGATATATAAGTGAGCAAGCCAAGGATGGGCAGAAGATACATCGGTTCCAGCGCGAGGTCTTCCTTTTCCAAATGCCAGCTCTGCGTTGATTAACTTATTACTCTCCATCGGTTAGATACGGATTGATGCCAGAATATATATATGGTAGGCGATTGTAGGTTAAGCGCCAGAGCAACAGCGGAATGTCAGACTGGGTTAGTGAATGCGTCAATTCTGAAGCTAGCTTCGACGTAGCAAAACGACCTTGTTTGAAGATGACATTTCTTTCAAGCCACGGCCCCCGTACAGATGTTCGGCTCTTAACACAAGCTCCTTTTGAACCGGCAATGTTTTTTCTCTTTTTGGTGGCTAATTTCCTGCAGCCTCTATCTCGTGCGCCGAAGTACCAGGACGCGTCCAATCTCTCACAGGCGTGTTTAATTTCGAGATTGGGAGAAGCTCTGAGGATTCTGGAGGCTCTCGACCACGATCCCTGTCACTGGGCAATATAAATCCCATGTATACGAAGGAATTATGAGGAGGAATCTGTTGGCGGAGGACACTCGGGCTAGCGTTAAGACTCTGTACGCTCCGCTGGCCTCTGGAAGTTAAACCGGGCCGGGAACTCAACACGAAACGACGGAAAATGCGGTTTGATCCCGCTTTTATGCTCTCTTGACCCACGACACAAAGTTCTCCACCTCCCAATTCGCCAATCAAACCTTTTCAAGTCATAGAAGCGCGTACCTCCGCAGCTACTTCCCTGACCGAAAATTCCTCGCACCTAACATTGGTCATATGTTCTTCAACTCAAGCGTAGTCTGGGAAGTCAATGGCCTTCTTAGAAGTCGCCGTTCACCTTCTCCGATCAGGACTAGGTCACGATATCAAAGAGACACTGGTAGTGAGTGGGAAACACATACAGATGAGGCAACAATTTCGGGAAATTCATATGGAATGCGACACTTTGCCAGGCCCGTTCGAGTATTTGGCGGGCCGCCCGCCCCAATCTAGTGCTTCTTCGCAATGGATGGCTGCGAACAAGTTGCGAACTTGACCGTTTCTCCGACTCCGGCGCCAGCTCCTTTCTTGTGCTACTACCACAAAACTCGAGATTCTTCACGCCAGTCTTGGTGAAAGACGCGGTTCCCCGAGAGAGGGCTTTGCTATTTTACAACTCAACAATTGTACTAGAGAAGAAAAGGAAATCGCTTAACCATGGCTTCTCCACTTGCCCTGAACCGATTTGTTCCCTCATTTTTTAAAACTGCCCCTGGGAGAAACCAACTCCTCAAGCATGCGCGCGTGGTTTGTCGATCATATGCTCGATGACTGAAGGTCGACCAGTCACCAGATGTACACCATGACATTCAAAGGGACCTGGAATGTTCGGATGGACTGCGAAAACGAAGATGGGCTATTCATGACGCCACGGAGAAATGTACCAAGGCTCCCCTCTCTACCACCATCTGGAATACGGTGTGGAGCACATATAAAACCGATGGATCGGCTTCTTCATCTTTGGAAGTTTCGCATCCCTCACATCTCAGCGGTAATTAGCATCAATGCTCAGAACTGGGTGGTCTATCTTTTCTGGTGTGCTTTTGGCGTTGGTGGCGTTGGTGGATGCGCAAGCGTCGGTGACGATCTCGGTTAGCTCGACGGCGAGTCACCCGATTCCGACTACTTTATGTGAGTGCGAAATGGTGTGATTTATCTTCAAGCTGCTGGCTGATATCGCCGATAGGGGGATACATGTTCGAAGTAAGCTTTGGTATATCCCGCTGGCGTCTAGCTACTGAGCCTCTTTCGGTTGACTTCCTAGGATATCAGTGTGAGTAAATACTCCTTCACGAAACTGAAATGTGCACTCACTCTTCTTTCGTTCGCAGCACGTAAGTCTACTCAGCAATGAGTGTATTGTACTCCCATTCACGAATTGATTAGAGCGGTGACGGTGGCCTTTATGCTGAATGTGAGTGAAAGTTTCCAAGTGAAACAGTTCCTGAGACTAAAGCCATGGGCCAGTGCTCCAAAACAGAGCTTTCCAACAGGTCACTGCAGGGACCAGTGGTGCTTTGAACGCATGGTCAGCCGTTAACGGAGCCACTATTAGTGTGGTCCGCGCAAGCACTCCCATTTCCAACGCTCTCCCGAACGCACTGCAGGTCGTCATTCCCACAGGACGCAGCGGAGGCGTTGGTTTCGCCAACGCTGGCTATTCTGGTACTTATCCACTTCCTGACGCAAACGATGATCACGCAAATGAAGCATTTTTCCAGGTATCAAGGTCACCTCGGGCACAACATACACTGGCTCTTTCTTCTACCGTTTCCCCACCTCTTCCGGTTTCAGCGGAGCTGCTACGATCTCCCTTCAAGGTTCCAACGGCGCAACACTCGGCAGCACAACCACTACTCTCTCTGGAAGACAAACATCTTGGGCTCAGGTCAACTTTACCATTCGCGCAGGGAGTACTCCGGGTGATCTGAACAACCGTTTCGTTGTTACCTTGGACGGTGGAGCTGCTGGTGGCCAGACTATTAACTTTGGAATGTTTTCGTTGTTACCGCCCACCTTTAATGGACATGCTAATGGGTTGAGGCAAGACATTGCTTCTGCCTTGGCGGAGATGAAACCTTCATTCTGGAGATTCCCTGGAGGGAATAATTTGGAAGGCCAGACTGTTGCTACCAGATGGCAGTGGAACGCAACTGTTGGACCGTTGCAAAATCGTCCTGGACGTCAAGGCGATTGGGGTTATGTTAACACCGAGTGCGTTACTCGAGTTCAGACAGAGAGTCGCGTTTTCTGACTTTTCTCAGCGGTCTTGGCTTGTTCGAATATCTCACCTGGTGCGAAGATTTGGGTATGGAACCTATCATGGCCGTCTGGTCAGGTGAGAATCCTTAATCATTATCTGCATCACACTGTGCGAACTCACCACTCTTAAGGATTTGCACTTGGCGGAACAAGTATTGCCCAGAACCAGCTTGGACCTTATATCCAACAGGCAATCGACCAGGTAGGGTTTAATAAGCGTTTCAGAGGTTCAAATATCCTTATCATCGTGCTAGATCAATTTCGTAATTGGTGGAACTAATACGGCTCCAGGTAAGCGATGCATTGTTTGAGTTAACATGATCTGACCTAGCCTAATTCCCCAGGTGCGCTAAGGGCCTCTCTTGGTCACCCGCAACCGTTCAAGTTGCAATACGTCGAAATTGGAAATGAGGTCAGGATCTATAATTGTTCAGGACGGGATCGGCTCTCATTTTACTCTAGGATAACTTTGCTGCCAATACATACACTTTCCGCTGGACTACCATTGTCAATGCACTTAAGGCTGCCTTCCCTCAACTTCGTGAGCTTTCTTCTTTTGTACCGAAGTCCAAGAGGCTGATCACGCATACGTAGATTTCATCGCCACTACTCTCGTCAACAATCCCGTTCTCAGCCCGAAGCCAACCGAGTATGACGTTCATGTCTACCAGACCCCAAGTATGCTCCTTTCCCAGTCACTTGGTTTTCGCGGCGTTTTGACAGTCGGCTAATAGCTTGGTTTGCCCAAAACACGTTCTTCTACGATTCATTTGCAGTACGTTTGAACCACATCGGGGGGAAATTCTTGCTTTTGACGCTAACGCGACTCCCAGCGAGATGGCACTCACTATTTCGAGGTAGACCCCTGCATTATTCTGATGAGTCTTGACTCACATAAATCAGGGTGAATATGCAGCCATCTCAACCAACCCCAACGATATCTTCGGATCTCCAGCCGATGGTCGTCTGACCTTCCCTACGATGCAGAGTACGTCCCCTATAAATGACACTTACAGATTTAGCTAATAATTAACTATGAATGTTTCAGGTTCCGCCGGTGAAGCTGCATTTATGACTGGATTGGAGAGGAACAGTGACATTGTGTACGCACTCCGTTGAGTAGAGGTAACCCCAGGAAGCTCACGTTCCCCCAGATTTGCTGCTTCCTATGCTCCCCTTCTTGGGGTGAGTAATTCCCAATTCTTCGACTGTAAGGACGTACTCAAAAATTGTAACTCGGTAGCATGTCACTAACAACCAATGGGTGAGTTGGCTGCAATGATAGTCCGAGATTTAGTCGCACTGACGCAATTGCATCACATTAGACGCCTAACTTGCTTGCTTTCGAGTGAATCTTTCCACACCCGTTTTACGCAATGCCATAACTAACCGCTCGCAGTGCTGGAAACGTGTACCGATCTACAAGTTTCTATGTGCAGAAACTCTTCAGCACAAATCGCGGGGATCAGTACATCCCGAGCACCCTTCCTTCCAGCACTGGAACGGTATTCTGGAGTGTCGTCCGCAACTCAGCCAGCAGCCAGCTCATCATCAAGGTAAGACTCTTCAAGAAAATTCTTTCGTCTTCTCATATCTGCACCTAGATCTCCAACACGGGTTCAAGCGCCTCACGCGTCACGTTCAACTTGGCATTCAACAATGTTGCATCATCCGGAACAGCTCAAGTCTTGACTGGCGCTGCCACATCCAGCAACACGCCCACAAATCCCAACCTTATTACACCTAAAACCAGCAACATCTCGACCGGAAAGTCATTCACCTACAATGCTCCCGCTGTCAGTGTTAGCGTTTTGACTTTCACTGCCTCGTAAAAGGCTTCGGCACATTACTTTTAACCGTTAAAATCCACGCACTCTGGCGGATGAAGTAGATACAAATGTGCTTGAATGAATCAGTGATATACAATTGTTCGGATGGTTAGAACAAAATATTCCAACAATCCTGAGCGTAAGGCTCCCTGAGCGTCAATGCGAAGGCAATCAAGCTCATGGAGTGACGTCACTCGTCAATATTTTGTTGATGTCAGACCACCATGGCTTGTAATCTCCTTCGACCACAACTCTGTCGTCAAGTGCTCTCGCGGAAATGGATTCATTCTTCCTCTAGAGTTTTTCATGAAAATCCATTGGTAGACTCTCCGGATCCACGTTATTTGACCACAATCTAAACCACCTAACAGGGCTTGCCTCGATCCTCCGACCGACCTGCACCGTCAATACCACGTCGGAATGCTGGACCTATCCAAAAACGCAAAATACCACACGTGAAACATATTATTGCCGTTGCTTCTGGTAAAGGTGGCGTTGGAAAAAGCACGGTGTCTGGTGTGTAGCGACCTCATCCCTCCAGAATTTCGCTAAAACTCGGCTGACAGTAAATCTTGCATATGCGCTTACCGCCACTCGTCCGCGCTCCAAGATCGGCATATTGGACCTCGATGTGTTTGGACCATCAATTCCGAAGCTCATGGGACTTGAGAATATTGGGGAGCCTGACTTGACAGAGTGTAAAGTCTTCGTCGCCATTTTGGACTTGGACTGACCAACCTCATCTCCTACAGCTGGTGCTCTCATACCCTTGACCAACAACGGGATTCCGACCATGTCCATGGGATACCTACTCCCGAAGTCTTCTGCTAATGACGCACCTGTTGTCTGGAGAGGTCTCATGGTGCAGAAAGCCGTTCAGCAACTGCTATTTGACGTGGATTGGCGTAGACAAGCTTCTCAAGCGGAGGACGAAGGTCTTGATGTTTTGGTGTTAGATATGCCCCCTGGTACTGGCGACGTACAGTTGACTCTTGGGCAGCTAGTTAAAGTCGATGGTAAGTCAACTATGTTGTATATTATGAGTTTCGAAATCTAACAAGTAGTTGCAGGTGTCGTCATCGTTTCGACTCCGCAAGACGTGGCTTTACTTGATGCGAGGAAAGGTATTCATATGTTCAGGAAGGTGGATATCCCGGTATGTTCCACAATCTTACATGTCAATATTGTTCTAAACCTTGCACAGATTTTCGGGCTGGTTATCAATTCCGCGTATTATCGCTGTCCATCTTGCTCCGACATGCATCAGATTTTCGGATCCCTTGACTCAGCCAGGCGTACAGTAGAGGAGCTTGGAATCAGCTCTACCACATCACCAGGGCCGCTGGGTGAAATACCGATGGTCAGTGAGGTGAGCGGTTTAGGGGATCAGGGGAGACTTGGCGAGATATTCCTTGGCGAGGGCCTCGTGGCCTCAAAGGCTGAGTTGAAGGAGATCAGGACTGTTGTGCAGAACGTAGCTAGTAGTATATGGGAAAGGCTGGCCAAGACGGCATAACACAAAATTTCATCTGACTTTCAATAGTTCCTGTTGGTCGCCATGCAAATCACGCAATGTCAACCGTTGTTAAAAACTGCTCTGACATCTTTCTACAAGCCCTATTCACTCATGTCGGCCTCTTGTACACTGCCCATCCTTTTACGGACCATTGAAATGACTTCATTGAATCGACTCCTGATTTCATCCAGATATTCAGGCGTGTTGTGATCGCGCATGTTGCCCGAAGGAACGTCTAACTACCGAACAGGCGGGTTTGGTCAGTCCACATTGCCTTCGGTGACGATGATACTGGTACTTACAGTGAAGGACGGAGCATACAGAGGAAAACCTGGATGATCAGGTATATCGGTTTCTAGGTCTAGCGGTTGCCCCAGCTACGGATTATGTCAATGCCCTGCTTTTGGGGTACTGTGTTTTGATTAAGTCCATACCGCGGTGGAGGTTATGAACGCCCAAGCCCTTGCGGCATTTGCTGAATGGTATCCTCCACCTCCCAACAATAGCTTCTTGCCTTTCCATTCGTTGAGAATTCTTGTAACGCACCAGCCGAGTGACCCTTCTCCTCCGCCTAATGACCAGTTGAAAGTTGCACACGGGTCACCGGCGAGGGCATCTGTCCCGCATTGAACAACAATATAATCTGGTTCCATGATATCTTTTAATTCTTCCACAATGCTCCATATTGCAGCGTAACTTCTATTTGACGCCCCCTGACGGAGTGGAATACTGAGACTGAAAGGGTCGAAGCGAGGGGCTGACGGATCTGGAAGTCCTGCTCGAGGTGAAGCAGGGAAGAAGCCTGGCGACGTATGATGAATGCTAAGTGTCTGAGTGAAGATGCATAGAATGACACAAATCAGTTCGTTGGCCCTGCTTTCAAGAGAGCGATTATACCATCAGGCGAGGAGCGCCAGGTGCTGTGAACGATGTGAACGCAGAGGATACAACGTCGGAGAAGTGAAGGTCTAGATCAAGGTAAAACACCCGGGGGAGAGCATGGGTCTGTTCATCCTGTGCCCTCGTTGAAGGGGCCCTGGGAACCGTTTTGAGAGCTAAAAGTGCCAGAACGCAATCTGCGACATAACAAAAACCTGCAGCACGTGCCCTCGAGGCATGGTGTCTGAAAGAATGCAACTGAGTGATCATGCCGCAAAGCACATGGCCAGATTTTAAACCTTCCACCGTCCCAATTGATGGCAATGTCACTGATATTATGTCGAAGTGCGTCCACAGCTGTCAGAGTTGCACCAGCTACAAGTTGGACGTAGTCAGGCAACCCAACAAATAAGGGACAATCCTGGCTGAAGTCGTCAGCGTAGCCAAAAGTCGTCCAACGATTTATTTACGTCTTCAAGACCGTATTCAGCTTTCATTGCTTCAAGTTCTGGGTCAATCTTCGAGCTGGGTTCAGCACGATCACAGTTCGCTGAGTTTGCAGGATCGAGTATGAAGTCCAAATAAGCTCGCGAGTGATACATGGCAAGATCCTGACGCGTGGCTTTTCGTGGAGTGTATGTTTGTATGATCCTTTGCGAAGAGACATTGGTGTCCAATAGGCCAAGCGACTTGATGAGTCCATGGACAATCAGGGATCGCTTCTTATTTGACGGGAGAAGAGAAGCAACCTAAGAGTCGTCGAATAAGCATTACACTACAAAGCCCGAGCAAACACAGCACACCTTGACCAGCTCCGCAGAGACAATATAAGCGATTCTTTTATTGCTATTGGGCGCCATGATTCAACGCGTCATAGAAGGAAGAGAGATGAAAGGATAGGGGAGTATTTGGCTGTGCTTGATTGAGAGGCTGATGTGATTGCTCTGGATTTCGACACCACACAATACAGATGCTCTAGTCATCTGAGTTTATCGTCCTAACAACCAAGAACGACAATCAAGGGAAGAAATTCCGTAATGCTGCTGGGATACCAGTTGCAATTCCGTGCACATTCAAATTGTCCGAACCGTGAGCGAAGCCATATGTGACCCCGGGTACATGTGATTTGACGCAACGCGTCCGTGTCGCCATCGTACCCCGCATCTCACATCTTTCTCACTTGAAATCGCAGCAAGCTACAGTCGTTACAACGTCATAATACAAAGACATGCTATATATCACTCGCATCCCTGATGAAACCTCCCAGAAAAGACCAGGGAACGATGAATGATAGAGTCCAATCAAGATGTAAACTTTTCTCCATTATGGCTGCCTTTGACGGAACAAGAGACGAGCATTCTTGTTTGGCATTCGTAAACCACCCAGGAAAAAGTCCTCCGGTCGTTTATCCCCACCTCCCTCCAGCATTAGGTCGTAATGTACCAAGAGATGGGCTAGGATCAATTTCATCATAGCAGCTGCGAAAAATCTTCCCGGGCATGCATGGTTTCCATATCCGAAAGGCAAATATGTTGGCGTGAGGGAAACAAAAGAATGCCTAGCGCCCTTTTCATCCTCGCTAGAATTGCCCTCAATGAAGCGGAATCCTTTGAATTCATGAGCATCTGTATAGTTCGATTCGTCGTAGTGGATGGAATTTGCGGGAGTAAGTATAATGGTGCCTTTGGGTATGAATGTGCCGTCGGCAAAGGTGTAGTCTTGGAGAGCCTTGTGACCGACGAGACCTGCATTTCTGTGAACTCTCACATCTGGCTCAGGGCTGATGGTCCCACACTCACCAACGCTGATGGAGTGCATTCTCATCGTCTCTTTGATGAAGCTGTCGAGCCTGTGCATTTTATCCAAGCCTTTCTTGCTCCATCCTTCATCTGCTACAGCATCTGCTATCTCTTGGCGCAACAGGGGCAAATAGTGGAGTTCACTTGCCAGATGATACAAAAAGTGGACGGATATCTTCCGACATTTGGTTACGAGGTGAACAGACAGCTTTGGAAGTTTCCACGTACCAAAGTTGTTGTGCTCAAAGCTCCGTTATTGATTAGCAAGAGGCGAAGAGCGAGGTTTTCGTTGCTTTGCTCCGAGGCATCTGCCTCATCCATGAGCCAAGTAAGTGCGTCAACCTGCCATTATGTAGTAAGGAAAGACGATTAGAGATAAATGACAGCAGAATCACGATACCTGTTCTTCCTCGCCTCGGCTTCTGAGGCTTCTGCGCTTTTCGATAATTGGTTTTTTTGCTTGGATTTAAGAAGGCCGGGAATTAATCGAGGTACGAACCTGACAGTGGATGTCGATAAAAATTGAGCGGATGTGAATATGAGGGAAGGAAATCAGATGGACAATAACGCACGGCTGGAGAAACTCAGGGAAGAGGCTGATGATGATTGAGGAAATGTTGAGATGTGGCGAGGCCACAAGACTAGCTTCGACGAGATCTTCATCCCGGCCTATCCGGTTTCAGGTTTTAAAAAAGCAATATATGCAGTTATACAAGAAAATACCTACAATGATCAGCACCCACGCAGATGCGGTTGACACTTCGGGATACAATGTGTACGATTACGTCGTTTGGATTGTATGGAGTCCATTCTGTGCATTGGCACAAACGTGATTAAAGCATCCCCAGAACAAAACGAGGATCCACCGACCTTGCTTCACAGGAAGATATTTCTTGAATGATTTCCCCACCTCGTCAAAAATCTCTGTTAGAAATTCAGGTATTTTTCTCGTCATCTGATTCCGAATTATAGCCATATGATAATGATTCTCTGCAAAATTTGGACCAAGGATAATGCCCGCTTGGAGTGCCTGATGAAAGAGCTGAACCTCTCATATTAAAAATTCAGGCGGCAAGATACACTACCTCAATCACGACAGCCCTTGAGGATAAGACTTCCTCAGGTACCTTCCTGAGCTCTTCGAGATACTTGGAGCCATTCAAAAAGACAACCCAACGCCTGAAGTTCGGGATTCTGAAAGCACTATCTTTAAACTAGGGAATGGGTGAGATAACAGGGGCCAGACTCTCGGAAGAGGGAACCATTCTCACTTGCTCATAGCCTTGCTGGACGTAAGCCGTAGCATTCGTGCGATATTTGTAGATATCAAGGAAAGAGAGAACCGTATTCGAGTGACCAAGAATCGGAATGTGTCGTAGGTCAGGCTGACAGATCAGCACCATGAGCTTTCCACCTCAAGCCAAGTCGATACCAAAACTCACCTTTTTGGATTCGTTATAGGCATAAAGGCAGAGCAAAGCACATAAAAGAGTCGCAATGAAAGGATGGTCATCAAGGCTTCGTACTATCCAATTCAGCACGGCCATGGGGGCCACTGTCTGGAGGAGTTAGCACGCTGATGGTAAGCACGAGGTCTGGGAACGACTGGAGAAGAACAGTGGCACCGACACCCATATATCAATACCCTCTC
>KQ963728.1:0-29007 GCA_001563735.1 Leucoagaricus sp. SymC.cos | reverse complement strand
TTGCGGGACGTTAGTCTTGAAGGGTGGGTTACCATGCTGTCCAGAACTACGTCAAAGTCGGAGGTGTCTGAAGGCTGATTCAAATCTGACTTCCCGGAAACCAGGGACACCGTCGCGAGGATCGAGTCAGACGAGGTTGCTTCTTTAACGACGCCGAGTGTCAATCTGTTGAAGACGAAAATATCATGTTCTGTGAATTCCAATCGAGGGGAGGTGATATCATCGTAGAACGAATTGTATAACTCTGTCAACGAAGTGTATTAGATAGGACAATAGAAGAGATTTATCTGAATACCTGGGTATTTGGCCGGGCCGGCTTCAAGGAGCTCCAGACCAACAAGTTCCTCCGGTATGTCGCAATCGAATTTGCTGATCTCTAGACTTGCCACTCTATCCTCTGAGAAGTGCAGTCCAGCCACCAAGCCTTCCAGGACACTGCCGTGTTGAGTGCCTCGTTCAAACTCGATGTTAGAGCTATCGTCCGATGACGCGAAGGATTCTATGAAATCGTCTTCTGTATATTCCGTGACTTGAGACGTGTCCGTTGAAGTCGAGAGTACAGAGTAGTGATCGCAGCCAACTTCGGGCTCCCCACGATGACAGCTGGCGAAACCATCTGTGCTTTCGAAAACCTCTTGGTTGATGCCGAGTTCCGAGGCAGCGTCGATGTGATTATGCGGACTTCGTATATGACTTGCCGTGACAAAAGGGTTGTGGTCGGTCTCCGAAGAAGGCTTGTTGAGAGCTATAATGATGATGACATGTCAGCATAAGTAGATCGAGCGGTTACTGTAAGCTCGGGCGTACTCTCGATCCCGGTCTCGATGTCGCCTTGGGAGGAAGTACCCCCACTATCTTGATTCCTGCATATATAGAGTCCATGTAGGTATCGACACATGTTTGTCCAAAGCCAGACGACGAAACATCGAACGAGGGCGAGCATGACGATGAAGAGGGCGCAGGTGGCAGTAGCCGCAAGGACCAGTGCCCTCCAAGTTGCAATCTTTTATGGGCCAGAATGCGGCTGACATTGCGCTTGGGTGACGATCGTTATTAAAGCCATACCATGCGTTTAAGAGCCTCATGCGCAAGATGGGAGTCGTGTCGTGATGGAAAAGGATGAGACGTTGATCACATGCAAACAACTGGTTCGGTTCTGCAGGAGCGCCCACTTCACCCGCTGTCTATCTAAGCCCTCATGTCTGAAACTCTATTTCCCTCTCTTCCCCAAAAAATACAGAAACAAATTGACTCTGCTTTCAACTCTGCCTACAAGAAACACGCTGAGAAGAAGTCGCTTGAGGAGCAGCCCGCTGGAGGTTTCATTGTAGACAGGGGGAAGGATGGAAACGATCAGCTCGGCGGTGGCTTTATCCCAGAAGGTGGCGGTTTCATACGCGAAGATGATGAAGACGGCGGTTTTCTACGCGATGACCACGATGCTCCTGCTGGTGGTTTCCTGAATGACGAAGACGCTGACATTGCGCATACTCATATACCCCTATCGTTGATACCCACTGCCTTGCAGTATCTAGACTTACCTCCAGACGACGAGGAAGTTTTGTCTGTCTTTCGAAATGCTGCCACCGGTTGGACCTCATCCAGCAATGATATCAAGAGTCTGCGAACGTCTGAGCAAAAGGAGCAATTGGTTAGCAGGGAAGACTGGCGCTCTGTGTGTTCTGTACTCTTGGAACACAGCGCGGGAGGGAACGAAGCTACGGAAGAAGACACTGAAATGGGTGGACCAGAAAGCGACGGCCCGACAGATTCCGACGAATATCATGAATCCGAGGTTGAGGAGGAAGATGCCGAGGACGACGACGAGGATTATGTAGAAGGACCCTCTACCTCTACCAATCGAAGAAGAACTCGACGGGCAGCACATGAATCACCCTCCACTTCGCCGTCTCCTCCCTCGCATTCTTCAAAAACGCGTTCGCACAAGCTCACATCAAGACAGCATCAAACCTGCGTTGACGCATATGCTTTATTCTTTCCGACCGTATCTCAAGATGAGTTGCTTGTGCAGAGGATTATGATCAAAGATATTCAGAGGGCTGCGAAACTTTTGAATGAGAAATTGAAGACGGAGGATGTCAGTACGCTCCGATTTTACTCCTCCTTCATATGAAGCTGACACCATTATTGAAGATGGTCGAAATGTTGGAAACGTTCTCAACGTCCCCCGACAAGTCAATGACTTTTGATGATTTCTGTCGTATGATGATACTGGCTAAACTTGCGTAACCTGTGTCTTCGCGTAGGATAAGTGCCGGCTGCTGGATGGCGAATGTTGAAAGAAGAAAAATGTCTGTTGGGTACCAGCTCAGATGACGTTGTGAAAATCCAAGTGCCGCTGCCTTCCGCGGGTTCGACAGAGTTGAAGACTTCAAATATGACAAGTCCGTATCGATTAGGGGTTAAATCACTTCGTTAACCTGTGTCTTCGCGTAGGATAAGTGCCGGCTGCTGGATGGCGAATGTTAAAAGAAGAAAAATGTCTGTTGCGTACCAGCTCAGATGACGTTGTGAGAATCCAAGTGTCGCTGCTTTCCGCGGGTTCGACAGAGTTGAAGACTTCAACTATGACAGGTCCGTATCGATTAGGGGTTAAATCACTTCGTTGTGGCACAAGCTCCGAAGAGCCGCTGGTTCGATTCCAGCTACGGACATTCTTTTTATTTTTCAGCTCCTCTCTATACATCAAATTAGTTACCTTTGCCCGTGGGCGGGTTCAAGCATGATGTGCTCCTTTGAGTATTGTGACTGAAGAAGTGTATGGTATTAGAACCAACTCCTCGAGGAAATGAGAGTTGTTATATTTAAAAGATAGTGCAATAATTGTATTTACCTACGTCGTCGTCCCTTCTGCACGCTTTTGGTTCAATAACTCACCAATAACAGCGTGTAAGACGTCACAAATCCTATCAACATCCCCTCGATCCTCATCGGCCACAGACACACCCATATGTCCGATCCTAATGTATCGATCCTTCACGTCCGCAAGCAAGCCACCAGCAAAGACCACCCCTTTCGCACCAGCCTTCTGAAGTATTTCCGCCGCCGTCAAGCCCTCAGGGACCCAAATGGCCGTCAACCCAGCAGCTTCAGCACCCCTGACCGCCAAACTCTTCATGCCTAACTGGGCCGCCACAGCCCTCAGCCGTCTTGCGGCTTTTCTATGCGCCTCAATCCTGCCAGCTAATCCTTCTTCACCACCCTTTATCAACTCAGACAATGCTTCTGTCAAGGCACAAACAAGATTGACAGCCTGTGTACCGAAATATGCTGGTTTTGCGATCAAATAGGACTCCATGATCGGAAGCCATTTCTTCCAGCTGGCATAGTAACCTTGGACGGGCGTTTGTCGAGAGCGGTAGGTTTTGATTGCGCGGTGGCTTGCGATGAGGATGGACAGACCCGGAGGTGCACCGATAGCTTTTTGACTTGCGGTTAGGACAATATCGAGACCCCAGAGGTCCATTTTGATTTCTTCACAACCGACTGAGCATACTCCATCAAGAACGATCTGGAACCTAATCAGGTGTGTGCGTGCTCCTGAACTTGAGAACAACTCACCAAGGTTGAAGGCGACACTCTCCTGACCAACCCCGCTATACCCTTGATATCGGATAATACACCTAATTTTGTCGATTATTATTAACCCCATTCCTGTTCGGAAAATAGATTTCTCCGACGAACCCGTCGACGTGTCAACGTGAGTGACCGTTACCAACTTGTAATTTTGGGCCGTAAGTGCAGCCTCGATCGCAGAGAGAGGGACTGTCTCGCCGAGGGCAGGGGCATTCAACGTGGTGACTTGCGCACCGTACGAAAGGAGGCTGTGTAAAGGCTCCGTTGTAGAACACCTGGAGGTAGAAGCCAGAACTAAGCCGCGCTCACCAATCTCTGAACCCGTTTCCAAAATATCCAGTGTTCAATACAAGAACGTTGTCTCCTCGTTCCACCAGATTGGCGCCGACCTAAGGCTGAGCTCGGTCCGGGAATAAATGAGAAATCGGTCGGAGGACGCACCTGGTCCCAGCCCAAAGTCCCGCTACCGGCGATGATGAATGGCTGGCCGTATTGTGAGCCAACGACTTTTCTGCAGCAAGACGTCTATGTCACGATGGCAAGAGCTTTCAAGGAAAGCATACCTTGAGAGTAGTAGCGCTTGTTGAAAGATACGCGCGAAATCCGGTGATACATGGGACAGAGGCGGTTGAGCAAGAGCTGTTAACACGTTGTCGCTGACCTCTACCGGTCCTGGGATACTGAACCCGCGCACACGTCAGATGGTAATCCTCTCAGTTGTAGTTGTGATCTTACGCGAGGAGCCTAACAGAAATCAGTCCAACAACGCTGGACTATAAACCAAGTGACGCACTTGTGATCAGGCTGTCCGCCTTTCGTCGGACGAGATAAGCGTGGGTTCGTTTTTGTGCTCGACATCGGGGTATATCAGACTACTGGCGAGGACTAGGTATTCCAAAGTTCCACAGAAAGAGAGAGAAAGAGAGGACAGAACGGGAGGTTCGGAATGTAACGAACTAAGGAGTGAACTTGAAAACAAAGTCCATTTATAATTTGATGAAATTTCTGACTCACCATTTTTGAATTTGCAGCGTTGGTCACGGAACGATTGTTCAACTCAGGTCAGAGGAAGATCCACCTCCCACATGCATGACCCCTCAGCTCGACACCACCCCATAAACGCCACGTAGCCCTGCTTATTCCTTCCATCCATTGCGCTGGCTTGCTGCAAGGTCACAGGCCGCAAGAGGGCTTACGAAACGTCATCCACTCGGTCACGAGCACATTCCTGCCCAGGCGCTGTTGACCGAAAGTGTTGTCCCTTCATGTCAGCGCTCCCTAGTGACAAAGAGGAACGGGCATAGATCGGGTTGGTCGTTTATTTTTCCGGGAAACTGATATGCGTCCCGGTTGAAAGGAAGAGGCAGGAACGCGGAAGATGGAAGGACTTCTGGCGATTTTGGACATTCATCGTCCAGGGTTCACTGGCAGGAACGAATGGTAATAAGGATTCTGCGTGCTGGGGGTGAGACGAAGTCGATGAGAGGATTAGTCTATGTTGAGGCCGGTGCCTGGACAGTGGAAATGCCATCAAGCTGCTATTTCAAGAGTTCGTCTCGTGAAAATGAAGAACTTAGTCAGGGCTGGGTAAATCCAACACAGGCAACTCTCCTCGACGCGCAGTCGAAACCGGTGGAGAAGCTTAACGGAGATTATCTGTATAACTATTCAACCTGATTTTCCCAGAGCCTCTGCACTTCCTTTCCCATCTACCACCGAGCCGATAACACCTACTCCATTCATGAAATCCACGGGAAAAGTGTTCCTTTCATCGACCAACAAGAGTTCAATAATCGCCACTGGTCATTTAGCTAATGGCTCGCCTGCACATCAAGAGCTGACCTGCTAAAGGTTGGATACATGACACTCAGGGCGACCTCTGCGGATGTCCGTCATTAAGAAGGCCTGGGAGATGGAGAATCGCATAACCGCTCTGAAGCTTCTTGAGCCAATCATAGCCTATTCATCTGACTTGTCTATTGACAGCCAGGAAACTGAATACCCTCCGTAATCTGTTAGCGCTAGCTCCAAGGAACAATACACATGCGCTCATGGCTAGAATTGCCAATGTTTTTACAAAGACTTGCTTCATGCAGTTGTCTTCTCTCATGAGATCATGGATATGGGAGTTAGTGTGTAAGAGGATGACCTCAACTCGGCACTCCGTTCTCGCCTTGGCCTCGAGGTAGGTTCCGCGGTTATATCAAATTAAACGGGCTAGTGCGATTGAATTGGGTCCCCGCAGATTATATATCTCGTCCGTCGAGAAGCCCCCTTCTTTTCAACCCTCCCCTCCTTACCCAATATGTCTGAAGAGAAGGTCTCAAGCATCGAGAAGCGGGAACGAGACTCGGACGCTGGCTCAGAAATTGATCTCCTTACGCTCCACGAACAGCATGCAGGACGTCTCATTGTTGATCCAGAGTACGTGAACCATCTCAGCTTGAACTTCAGAATCTCAAATGCGAGTGTCTAGGGAGGCGAGGGTCGAACTAGGAGAGGCAGTAGCTGCTCGCCTGAAGCTCACGAAAGACGGCACGAAAATCCTGTGGCCTCAACCAACTGATTCTCCGAGAGACCCCCAGAATTGGACGCCATTTCGAAAGAACTTGCAGCTACTCATCGTGACACTAGCGGCGATTGTACCCGACTTTGACTCTGGGATTGGTAAGTAATGGTGAAAACGTCCCAGAACAGGCGCCCCGTTGCTGATGGCGACCTGGGTTATCCTAGGAATTGCCTCCTTGTTCCCACTGGCAGCACAGTACAACACAACAACCTCGGTCATCAACAATATGACTTCCAAGTGAGTAAGAATAGTGTTCTATGATTAGAATCTCCATGCTGATATATGAGTTACCAATAAGTTGGAGTATCTTCCTCCTTGGTCTGTGAACTCACATTGTCTGAAAATGCTCCTCGATTGACGGTGTTTTGATGGTCAGGATGGGGAGGTCTCTTTGCTGTGATGATTATTCGCCGCTATGGTCGATTACCCGTCTTATTTTGGTCTCAGGTACGCTCGCTCCACGGAGCTCATTTCACGAGTACTTACGAAAGTGCGCAGCTACTGGCAGCAGGCTTCCTCGTTGGGTGTACCTTTGCTCCTTCTTTGAAGGTATTTACTGGTGAGGCAAATGATCCATATCACTGAGCTTTCATTCATGACTACGATCTATAGCGATGCGTTGCTTGACAGCGTTCTTCGGGTAAATTCTGCTAGTCTTCAAATCGACTCAATTGATGCTTACCCTCAAGAACAGCACGGCACCACAAGTCACCGTACGGTTCTTTATTTCAACGCATTCATCATCTAAATCACAATTGACAGGGTTTATACGTGGTCACAGACTTATTCCCCTTCCATCTTCAGGCCCGAAAGGTATATATAACTATAAATAACCAAACCCATTTAGTTTGACATTTTGCGCTTTTGTGATGTCAGCTGAACTTGTGGACCATGGGCTTCATCATATCCCCTTTCCTATCCCCGTTCGCCTTCGGATTTCTCGTGGCCCGGACGACTTGGCGTTGGGCATATGGAATCGGGAGTTTGTACGGACTCCTTGTAGTCCTACTCATCGTATTCTTCGGTGAAGAGACGTCGGTTCTCCTTCCCTCAATCGTGCTTAGCATCTTGTCACTGACTGATGTCGATCAGAATGTACGACCGAACGGTTAGGCCAACAATACCTGAGCCTAAAGCGACCGGGTTCCGTTACAGAGTCGAATCGCTCATTGGCATTACCGGATGGAAGATGTCAAAGTATCGTATTTCCTGGGTAGAATCGATTCTCTCACCATTGAATGTGGTTTGGAGACCCCATTTGCTCACGATTCTGATTTTTGAAGTAAGCGCCAGAATAGTTCGTGTGGGTTCAAGCATTCATCGCTTCATAGGCAATGCTATTTGGCTTCAGTATTGGAATCAACGTACGTTTTCCCGAGTTTTTGGCCCTATGCTATGATGAACTTTCTGTATAGGTTACAAACGTTGTGTTCCTGGGTACTCCGGTTGCTGAAGGGGGATATGGGTTCAGTCAATTCGCGATTGCAGGTGGATATGGAACTCCTATAGTAGGTTCAATTGCGACCGGAAACATGCATGTCTACTGAATTCGAGTCAATCTAGGTTTCTGTCATCCTTGGAGAACTGGTCGGTCGTTACATGAACGATTGGATCATGAACGTCAGCATCAAGAGAAATAATGGTGTTTTCGAAGCTGAAAGTCGTCTTTGGTACGATTTTACTTTCCATGCTTTCAGCAATCGCTTATATCATATACAGGGCTTGCTACGTCGCTATACCTCTGTATCTCTGTGGATTCATAACACTCGGGGCGGCAATTCAGAAGCATCTCACTGTCGGAGCTCTGATCATGGGTTGGGGCATTGCCGAACTTGCTACCATGATCAACACCGTGGCCGTATATGCGTATTGTAACGACTGTTTCCCCAAGCATCAGGTACGGATTTATTTTAATTGATTTGATCGAAACTAAGGGAGCTCTTCTAAAGGGTGAGATCAGCGCCTTAGTCAATCTTGCCAGAACGCTGGGAGGTATGTTCGTGGATTCGACTGTGAAGCTATTTCTGATGCCAATTTTTTACTAGGCTTCAGTGTCGCCTACTTCCAGGTGCCCTGGGCACTCAAGAACGGCGCAATTCAGACGTTCGGATGCGAAGCAGCGTGAGTCATTTCATATTCTCGGGATGACTCGGTGCTTAACACCCGCGCAGGATTGTGATTGGACTCTTCTTCTTGGTGGTTCCTGCACTTCAGTTGAAAGGGAGCAAGTTAAGAGTAAGATGCTCTTGGAATATCAAGTAGTTTGATCTTCTCACCAGCTCATCCTAGGACCGATTTTCTCTTCATTGATGGATTATGTGTTAAGCAATACTGATGGTAGCTTCATGACCATGTTCTGGTTTATAGGAGAATGTGTACTTATGATTGTCTTCTCAATCTTGCGTGAGGCGAAAGGGATGTTAGAGCGTGTAAAAGTCGGTGTCCAGGGCGCTCCCCGGCGTCACCGGATTCTAGATCCAAACAAGGCTTCGCGCCCCTCGTTAATCGTGCCTTCATCCTGCATCACGAAGCGTAATCCGTGAAGCTCACCTGTGGCTGAATGTTGCTCCCTGTGAAGTAACTTGATGGACTTGAGAACCTCACTATCTTTTTTTTTTTTTTTTTTCGGTAGGGGAAAATCGACCTTTTGACCTGTCGACGGAGTGTGGGCTTGGGAGTGTCCCAACCCACTAAAAACCCCCCAGTGCTGCCTGGACATGTCCAGCGCACTCCCTGTGATAACTAAGACACCTTAGGAGTCTCAATTTCAGACACCACCAGAGCAGGTGTCCCCATTTCCTCTGGGCAGGTCCAGTATGAGGCAAGGCCCCTAGAACAATGTCGAGATAGTGTTGCTGTCGTTACTTATTTCAATAAGATCACCATGTCCAGCCCATTTATCCATGAAGACTTTGGTTCTCTTTTTCTTCTGGTTAAAGTCTCCCATTTTCTGGACTGCTCTCCAGTCTAGTTTTAACTTAAGATCAATCATTCTTTTCCACCTCATTATAAGCTCTTCTCCACTAATGTCATCTCTCCCAAAGATCCTTTCATTTCTAACATTCCAAAGCAGCCACATTGTCTCTGCAACTAATTCAGTATATTTCTCATTTATTTTCTTTGAAGCTTGGTCCCTTCTACTTGTTGTTTGCAGTCTTACCCCACCCAGGCCCATAAGGATACCTAGGGAAGGGACAACCCATGGGGTACCTTCAGTTGTCCTTGTCCATAGGAGCTCTACTTCTTTCCAAACCTTATCAAACTTGGGGTACCTTCAGTTGTCCTTGTCCATAGGAGCTCTACTTCTTTCCAAATCTTATCAAACAGTGACACTTGACATTCAAAGAGCAATTGGCCATGTGTTAGGGGTGCTTTTCACCAATATAAGAGCAGGTGGTTCATTGTTTCAACCTTTCCACACTTGCAGTATGCCTTTTCCTCCCACTGGGGAATATGTAAGAACCATGGTCCTATTTTGTGTCTGTTATGGATCAGTTTCCACAGAAAGTCCCTTACTTTCATTGGGATCACATCTAGGCTGAGCCCTTTCCATATTTCATAGTCAGTTATGTCCCTTTTTAGAGACTCTTTAAATGTCCTTTTTATCATAGCAATATTTCTCTTTGTTGTAGTCTTACCAGGCATCATTTTTCGGGATTTTATTACAAACCTCACTATCTTTGAATTTGCAAAGCCTGCTTTTTAGTTGATTTTGAGAAGCAGAGATCCTTGATTCACGGTCTGCTCACTCACCAAAACAGCAATCATTATTTCAAAATTCTCAGCCTTAGTTAGAGTAACTTGCCTTGACTGACTGCGGGGAGGGGTATTGGCGCTTGTCACATTGGCGCGCATCATTGGTGGTTTGGCTACGGCGTACTTTGGGCTGCAAAATATAGAGCTGCTCAAACGCGTGGAGTTGAAGCTGCGTGAGTCCTCATGAGAATTCATCTAGTTGAAATGCAGTTACCCACGATGCATTTCGTGCGCTTTCTCTGCAGCATCGTTTCGGCTCTATTCCTCACAATCATTGGGACAGAAACATTATTCCTCCAGTGATGGCTGCAAACGCAACTACCTTGGCTCTTTGTACATCACTACCCCCATCGCTTAGACAACTAGATCGGACCTCATGTCTTGATAGCATCATTTCCTGTCATACAATTGCATTGCAGTATTAGAGAATCGATTAAACCGAGCAATAAATGCGCATGAGAAAGAAAGAGATCCCCGAAGGCGATGTGTGTTCATACAAGCTCCAAAGCAAACGATGAGAAAAGGAAGGGACCTTTCACGCCATCTCAACTTCAACGACCCCTCCGTGATTCAAGTCCACGACTAGCCCACTCTTCTGAAGGCGACGCTGCACTAGCCTAGACACAAAGGAAAATGTCAGATCGTCATCGAGAGAAGTTGACCTGGGCGTACCGTTCAAACACGGCCAAGGGGCCATTTTCTCGCCTTTGTTGCGCTTCGCTCGCTTCAGCCTGAGTTGTACTGCGGTCCTGATTGGACTCCGCCTGATCGTCATCATATGCCACGATCGGTACCCAACTACTCAGCGGACTTGTACCGCTCTCATAGCTCGCCTCTGCAACATACAAAAGTAGTCCATCCGACACTATGATCGCGGTAATCCGATGCGTGCCTTGAGCTGCACCAAAGGTGAACATGGGTGGCTCAACGTCCATTCCATCTTCTTGCGTTTGAGTGCCGGTTGGAGGAGTCGCTGAAACGTTGGGTGCTTGGGATGGCAGTATTGGAGGGTTGGGAACGTCGATTGTCAAAGAGCGAGATGACTTTGTATGTGGTATGATGTGGCGGTACAATGTCTGGAGTGTTGTGTCCGTGTGATACGGTATTGGCAATAACCTGGTCGGGTAAGGAAACTGATAGATGTCCGTGCGGTTTTTTGTGTAGGATGTTGGGATAACTGTCGTCTGAGCTAATTCAGCGAGGCGGGTATCTCTCCACCAGAAGCTACCCAAGGGCAAGGTTGGTATATTGAACCTCATTGGAAAAGGATCAGACGTACCGGAAGGGTGCCTCACAGTCGCATATGTCCTGGCCCTTCCATTTAACCACATCCAGTATATGTAGAATACCGTTTTCGCGCCAGTTCGCATCGAGAATACAGTCTAGAACCGTCAAGGGAGGAAGGTTTGAAGGAAATCGTGGAATTAAGGTCTTTCCGAGCAGTCTTGAGCGCAACGTCGTGTTCGGAACTTATCGTACATGAGTAATCAGTAACACCTATGAAGCGAGAATTACATGCACTCACCGACACCTGCAACTCCAGAAGACTGGTGTGTTACCGCAAGACATCGTTTCCCCACTGGCACAGGCCCAACAGCCACCCACGCTGTTTCCAGATTCTCCGGTAGACCATCCACATCGGACCACGGATTGTCTTCAGACATTTCCAAGAGTTCCGCATACATACATTTGTCCGCGTATTTGCTAGGTTTCTTGTTCTTGCCTTTCTTCTTTTTTCGTCGTTTACTCTTCCCTTTTGTTGAGATGTTCGAGTCGACAGAGTTCTGCGTTGCCTCGAATGGTTTTAGGGTGCCAGAGATTGCGTTCGGAGGTTGATATGGCTCAACAATAGATGCATATGCTGCTATACTTCCTGGCGTGAATGAGGTTGGATCTACGGTGAGATCGCCATCCTCGCCATCGTCGTCATCATTGTCATCCGATTGACCAAGGGAGAGGTCCGCAAAAAGATCAAGTTGACGATGGGAGTCAAAGCGTTGTGCACGTTTCTGGGGCCAGAGGTTTAGTGCTTGGTAGTGGGTGCAGCTAGGGACGACAAACGCGTTTCTGTTCCTCGAGGGCCTGAAAAACACGCCGGGATTTTTGTGAATATTGGATTAAGTAGATGAACATCAGACCTACAGACCTTTGCCCGCCGAGCTTCCTGCGAGACGAGCCTGTCTCTGATAGTTGTGGGAGGAAGCTTGAAGGATGCCTTGCGGTCAACAAACATTGGAATCAGTTCAGCTTGGACAGCAGGATGTGTACACCCGCTCCGAATCCCGATGATCCGGGCCGGGCTCACCAGATAATGGACTATCCTCCTCCACTCACGAGTCGTAAACGCTAATTTGAGAACAGCAGCTACGGAACTGCAGTGCCCCATAATTCTTTGGCTCTCCCTCCCTCTGACATTTCACCTCCATTAAAGAATACTTCAATGACAACTGTATGCCGGGAACAACGCCCAGATTTAGCGCGTAGCACTGGTTACTGCTGACATCCACTACTATCGCCTGTGCGTTGACGCTGGCGCGGCCAAATTTCTTCTCTACCTTCACCACCATGGAGAATCCTCGTACAGCGGGCGTGTTTACGCTCAGGCGGTGAGTTTCCGAAGAGTGGCAGCAAACAGCTCATTCTCAGGGATGATTCTACCATTCTTCAGGCGTTCTGATCCGTCGACTATTCAGAACAAACTCTTAGTTCAATATCTAGGATGGTGTGTCGTGTGGTTTATGCACACCTAAGCCGCATCTCATACTCCCCTTTCCCCGCAGGTATTCGTGCCCGGGAGACGGAGAGCCCATACGACCAGGTATGTCCTCAACTAAAGAGCTGTATCCTGAATCCCTGCCAAAATTCGGATTCATAGGTCATAAAGGCTGGCTCCAGTGGTTTGATCACCAAAATCCCGACATGAAACAGCCTCGAGTCGCTCTATTTCCTGACGTATCCTCCTATTCTCCATCTGAACTCTACCCTGTCCCTGGACTTACCACCAGTGCCAATCAACAAACTCATCTCTTTTCATCAAGGAATCCTACTACTGTCCAGAGGCGCGTTTACCGTCTTGCCACGCTCTCCGAGCGTGCTGATGTTTTTCCATTACAGACATTTTCATTGGATGGCAGAACATGGCGTCGATGGGGCCTTGATCCGGCGTTGGGCTGTAGACCTTCTGGTCGGACAGGAACATCTGAAGAATTTTGCGGATGAGGTGTTAGATCGCGTTCGAACGGCCACAGAGAAAGAGGGGCGGGTTTTTGCAATCCAGTATGCACACAAAATCTCAGCTCGACACTCTCCACATACTGATTGCGGTGTTGCACAAGATACAATGTTGTCAATGTTCCAGCAGACCGTATTGCTGTCATCCTCGAGCAGGATTGGGAGAAGATTGCCCATGAGAAGGGTGTATTGAGTTCTCCGAATTACCTGAGAGAGAACGGAAAGCCTGTCATTGCATTAGCGGGTAAGCCAGTGGTTCGATCCTGCCTCTTTCCAAGAAACTGGTTCTAATAATTTCAATCTACTGGTTTTGTTGCATCTCGCGACCGAATGGATACTAGGCTTTGGGTGGCGCAATGCAGGTCATACACCGGCTCTTGTGCGGTCCATTCTGGGTATGTTCCGCAGGATCACACCTGGAGGAGCATACATCATGACATATGTCCCTACCCATTGGAGGACGTCGGGTGGCAATGCTGATCCAAATCCTGAATTTATAGATTTATGGCTCGATGAGTTTGATTCGATCTGTCCGAATATCAGTTCAATCCATGGGGAGCGAATGAAGGCAGATGTTGAGTTCATCAGGAAGCGGCTCGAAGGCAAGCAACGAGTAGTCGACTACATTCCATCAGTTTATGCTGGTGAATCGGTGAGTGACTACGGGGGCGTAATATCTTGGCTGACAGGGTAACAATCCAGAGGTCTACTTGGAGAACCGGGAAGGAGGACTGGAACAAAGTGAAACGGAACGGTGGAAGATTCTTGTGGGATCAATTCCACAATGCAACCAAGTTCGGCGTTCGAACAATGTACGCAATATCGTGGGACGAGTGAGTACATACGTTTTCTATTCATCGAAAGAATACAAGAAGGTGAAACAGCTACTCGGATGGCCTTACCCTAATGCCGGCTGTCACGCGCAAGACTTTCTTACCTCGACCCTATGAGTCTGAGTCCATGAGTCTAGATGAAGATGATCACAATCTTCCCCCCGATTGGTAAGCGGCCAAAAATTCACAAACTTGTGGACAATAACGATCTTAATTGCTGTCTAACAGGTATATGCGGATTTGCGGTCTGGCAGCAGAAGCCTTGCACACTGGGACTCCTATTCCTGAAACGTTCCCATTGAAGGGACTCGAGGGCTACTGGTCAAGTCGATCCAGATATTACAACAGTGATCTCTTTGAAATAGGTTTGGCAATACTCTATCGGGTTATCTGCAAGGGATTGATTGTTTATTTCTCGTTGAAGATTACAATGCATGTGTTACCCTGCTATTCAGCATTTTTACGCAAGAAGTGACACTCGGGAGGCGTATAGTTACATTTGGTGGTCTCAGTGCACACGACGATGTTCAGCATATGGTCGACTTCTTGAATCAGGTCCGTAATATTCACGCATCTATGTTCGAGACTCAGGTCTGATGTGAAAAATACAAGGTCCTCGACAATGGAACCCTTCCTAAGGATCATAGCGAGAAAGCTCGAAAATGGGTCTTATCCCTTCTTTCCAAGATCGCCAAATCAGCTCAGGTGTTTCCAGGTTGCTGTCAACTCTGTGACGTTCAATGCGATCTCACAAGTCCGTTAAACGAAGGAGGATTTGGATACATCTGTAAAGGGATTTATAGGGATCGCGCAGTGTGCGTCAAGGCTGTCCGTCTATACCAGCGGCAGGATTGCACTCAGTACCTGCGGGTGCGCCAGATTAACAGTTTGTCTCAAGGTTCATAACTCACTGGTTTTTATAGGCCCAGGCAAAGGAGTTTGTCCTCTTAGCTCATCTATCACATCCCAACGTCGTTCCTTTTTATGGTGTTTGGCTTCCTGATGAAAAATCTGCAAAGATATGCATTGTTTCTCCCTGGATGTCGAATGGCGATCTTGTAAAATTCATGTCCGTATATCCTGATGTTGACCGGCTACCTCTTGTAAGTTGTTCCTCGAACGTACTTCACCAAGGCTCAGTAGTACCTTCTAGCTGTCTGATGTAAGCACCGGTTTAGATTATCTTCACAAGTCGAGCATCGTCCATGCAGACCTCAAAGCAGTGCGTCTCTTCCTTTGATCATTCTAATCAATCACACATCTCTCTAATTTTGGTCTATACAGAGCAATGTTCTTGTGTCGGATGCAGGACGAGCAATGATAGCTGATTTTGGAATATCGCACGTTGTATTGACTCGTTTAAAAACTACCACTCTCGTCTCTACTGGAACACCTTACTGGACAGCCCCTGAGCTTGCCACACAGCCCGGTGCTCGGCCAACGTTCGAGAGCGATATCTGGTCATTCGGCTGTCTCGCTTTTGAGGTAATCGAGATCTCCAGGCTCTTTCTTTGTTGTCTCTCATACTCGAACAGGTATTGACCGACAAAGCTCCATTTTATTCGTTCAACAGGCCCCCGCAGCTGTTGGTTGCCTTTGTTCAACGGAAGGTCACACCACTCTCATCATCAGTATCTTCGCCCGAGGACACTAACCATATTGATATTCGGGTGCGGAAACTTATGGAGCGGTGTTTCAATTATCTTGCCGACGCTCATCGACCCAAGTCCGGAGAGATTGTTCAGTTTTTTGCAGACCTGAATATTCCGGATAATCGACCACTCGGTGACTCCACCCCCATAGCCACGCACAGAGCCAGAACCGACATACAGATTGACTACCAGCGCGTCTACAAACTACTAGAATTGGTAAGTGACCAGCATTGTGATCTTGCACACCGAGAACATGGTTAATGTATCTCAGGTTGAAGAAAATATGCACGATAGCAAGAAGACGGTAGAAGACGAGAAGAAGTGACCGTAGTGTTAGTCTAAAGTTGATTGTGCACGCCAATCCAACTAGACAGATGATTTTTTATGAAAAATATGTAACGTTTATTACTCCACTCAAGTATATATACTCGTTCAACAAGCATTAAGCTTTAAGCTTCAAACCTGCACTATGCAATGCCTTCATCTTCGATGCATTTTTGTGATCGATAAGCATTTTGACCAGGTCATCCTTGCTGAGTCGATCTAAATCCTGCAGCCCTCGGCTAGCCACCTTCCTTGGCAACATGTCAAAGGTACAAGCATACTTCGGGCTCGTTTTGGGACCATGTAAAAATGCCAAACATCAACGTCTATGTTACTAACTCCTACGAAGTGTATAGCATTGCAGCGGACCCCAAGTGAAAAAACAATGGAAAGCAGTAGATACGAATCCAAGTACAAATCAAAGCTGGATCATGCTACAAGTAGATAGATTGAGGGTGTGCACGGGCTCTGATCAGTTTTACGCTAGTAATCCCTCCTCGTTCTCTTCTCTCCTGGTGCTTTCGCGCATATTGCTTTCGACCTAAGCCAAGTCAACGGCAATATTTTCTCCTGGACCACAATATCCAGCACTCACCAGTTCTAGCACTTTGTAGACACACCGGTAATCAATCTGTATGTCAGCCCTAGCTCTGAGTTCAGCCATGAGCATAGAGTCTTCGAGAGGGCGATGATCCGCAAGGTTCAAGTCCACAAAAAACTGAACAATCTCTCCAGATTTCGGTCGTTCTGCCTGAGTGAGATAATTGAAACACCGTTCCATGAGTTTCCGCACTCGGACGTCAATGTAATCAAGATCCTCTACCGAGGATGATGCAGATGGTGAGAGAGGCGTGATGTTGCTGGAGATAAAAGCAAATACTAATTGTAATTCATCGAATTGGTGAAATGGGATGTTGCCAGTCAGTGCCTGAGCGAGTATCAGAGATCATGACAGAAAAAGGAAGGGTCCGGAACAATACCTCATAAGATAGACAACCAAATGACCAGATATCGCTTTCAAAGGTTGGGTGTGCACCATCTTCAGTGGTAAGCTCAGGAGCTGTCCAATGCAGAGAGCCAGTAGAGGCGAGTGTAGTGGTTCTCAAGTGAGTTGATACAACATGTGATATCCCAAAATCGGCAATCATTGCTCGTCCACCGTCCGACACAAGAACATTGCTCTAAACACGCACAATCAGAGGGATACATGGCTGACTGGTTTGGGGAACAGCAGGTACATACTGCTTTGAGGTCGGCATGAACAATACTTGACTTGTGGAGGTAATCTAAGCCGACACTCACGTCAGACAGCTAGAAGACGCTGTGAGTCTGCAGAGGAGAATGCTCAAGCGATAACTCACAAGAGGAAGCCGGGGAACATCAGGAAATGTAGCTATGAAATTCCCGAGATCACCGTTCGACATCCACGGTGAAACAATGCATATTTTTGCGGACTTGTCATCGGGAAGCCAAACACCATAAAAAGGGACAACATTGGGGTGCGATAGATGAGCCAAGAGGACAAACTCTTTTGCCTGGGCCTATCTAAAACAATGAGTCATGAACTTCAGGGATGACTGCTGATCAGGTTACCCGTAGGTATCGAGAGCTATCTCGCTGCTGGTATAGACGGACGGCTTTGACAGACACTGCACGGTTCCTGTAGATCCCCTTGCAAACATATCCAAACCCTCCTTCATACAAGGGGCTTGTGAGATTGCATTGAACGTCGCGGAGTTCGCAGCACCTTGGGAACATTTGAGCTGATTTGGCGATCTTTGAGAGAAGGGAAAGGACCCATTTCCGAGCCCTTTCACCATGATCATTGAAGAGGGCTCCATTGTCAAGGACCTTTGATTGCTCATATCAGAAACTGAACAAGAGTGAAATCTCTGACGTGAACTTGTGACAGACCTGACTTAAGAAATCAACCATGTGCTGGGCATCTTCACGCGCAGTGAGACCACCACTTGTGACCATACGTCTCCCGAGTGACACCTCTTGGGTGAAAATCTCGGACAGAAGATTTGCACAAGCACTGTAGCCTTCATCGGGGTAAGGGTCGAAGGTAACAGAAGCGGATATATCTGGAGTTCAACACAACAGTTAGCCGCCTTTGAAATTAGTCGAAATAACGAGTGGAGATGCTGGACCTATATCAGTCAGCTCATTGAGGGCATCTTTTGGATGATTTGACCAATAAATTGCAATTTCTCTCTGTGGAAAGGTTTCAGATATATTGGCTCTTTTGTGTAGGGCTTCTGCCGCCACACCACAGATCCGCATATACCTTTTCCATTGATAAATGAGATTCATGTGTATGCTTCATAAACTCTTGGCCTCACCAGTCGGACGGAAGATCATATCCATCTTCATCTAATGCCATGAACGTGCATTTGTCGGACTGAGGTAAGAGATTCTTCTCCGGGACAACTGGCAAGAGCGCGTCTCCATTCTCGTAACTATTACCAGATGTGCATGAATAACTTTCGAGTGACAGAAGCTGTGCACTTACTCGTCCCATGACACGCCATACATTGTTCGAACACCGAGCCTGCTCGCATTGAAGATTTCCTGCCACAATGATCGTCCACCATCACGCTTGTATTCGTTCCAGTTGTCGCTCCCGCTGGATTGGTTATGCGACTACGGGTTGGACTGGTCAGCTGATAATTGAAGTCCCCGCAACGACTCACTGATTCCCCAGCATTTACCAGGGGGATATAGTCAATTTTTTTTCTCCCCATGTCCTAGCCGTTTCTTGATAAACTCCATGTCTGCTTTCATTCTTCCTCCGTTGTCAGTACCCATATTTGGACAGATGGCATCGAACTCATTGAGCCATACGTCCACAAACTCGGGGTTTGGATCAGCATCGAACTCTGACGTCCTCCAGTAAGTAGGTAGATTCCCCACAATGTATGCTCCCCCAGGGGTGACTCTCCGGAACATGGCCACAATGGACCGAACGAGTGCGGGTGTGTGGCCAGCATCGCGCAATCCCAAGCCTATGTGCCAAAACATGAATGAAAGTGATAGAACGGACTAGATCAAGATTGCGACAAAATGGCGAAACGCTGACTTACACGCCAGTGATATGACGGGCTTTCCGTTCTCCCTCAGATAATTCGGGGAGTTTAACATGCCCTTTTCATAGACAAGACTCTTCCAGTCTTGCTCAAGGACGTCCGCCAGTGCAACATCGTTTGCCGAGACATGAAGTACACTGTATCTATTGCAATATGGCGTTCAGAACGTGCAGCATACAGAAACAAGGTTTGGCATGCATACTGAATTGCAAACACCCGGCCCTCCTTCTCTGCAGCCTCTCGGACGTGATCAATCACTTCATCATTCAGGCTCCTCTCAAGGTTTTGGTCTTTCCCAAGGTGGCCAGCCCAACGGAAAAAAAAAGCTCCATCGATGCCATATTCCGCCATCCAATGAAAGTGTCTACCAGAAGTAACCATCAGCCCATTTGGAGAACGCCAATAGAGGTAGGCATACCTCTGCACAGTTATAGGATTCCTGGACGAGAAGAGGAAAGTCTGTTGATTCGTGTTTGTGGTGAGCCCAGGGACAAGGTAGAGTTCAGAGGAAGAATACGAGGAGACATCGGGAAATAGGTCGACGCAGGGATGTTTCATGTCGGGGTATTCATGATGGAACCAGCGAAGCCAACCGTGATGACCTAGATCCAATCTTTAACAGGGACCTTGAGATTCAATAACCCAGCTGGACTCACCTTGCTGTAGGGGGTCTCCATCTCCCGGACATGCATACCTGTGTTGACACTATTGATTCCTGGCTCGTCATAACGCACGTCGTACACACCATCCCATATATTGCACTAGAAATTTGTCTTGAATAGTCGACGGATCAGACCTGAGGAATATGCTCAACCATCACTGAACCATCATCCTTCCATGACCTTGAACTCACCGCTTGAGTGTGCGCACTCCTATAGCCCGAGGGTTTTCCATGGTGGTCATGGCACGGGAGGGAGACTGGCCACGCCGGCGTCAGCATACATTGGCAAGCGATAGAAGCCAGCACCAATCATCACTAAATCTGGATGTGGTTGTGCGCGTGTTATTTATATCGACTCCTGCTTGATGGACCCCTCGCATCCACGCCTCCCCTCACGATCCGCCTCCTCAGTATGGATGACCTCGCCAAGCAGCTCTGAGCAAATCCATACTCTAGCTGCGAGTCCACGGCCGACACCCGCAACCAGTTGTCTAACGTTATTGACATTTGCGCTCTATATTCCAAACCGCCATGGGCTGGAATTGCAACTGCCTAATGCCAACAATTCTGTACTCAGCCAATCCTCTTTCTCATGCCAAAGCAGCCTTTTCGGGCACTTATAATGCACTGATAATCTTCGTGGAGGCTCTCGCTGCACGCCTCTACCGCCAGGACAAGATGCATCCAATCGATCTACCCTTGATCTCCCGTGCCCTGCTCCAGTCTATTTGGCGTACCACGAGCACATCATGATCTGGGAAATGAGGAGTTTTAGTCTGGAGACGAAGTTGAACGCGGGTAAGTCTTTGTTTTTCATTTTGTCGACATTGTGCTCATAGCGCCTCTTCAAAGGGCTCGTGCGTTCAAACCTGATTTCGCTCAATTCTCCAGGTTCAGGATTACTCAATCATCCAGCTCCTCAGCTATAAATCATGCTCAATGATTTCGTTCGTTTCAATGACGCCCAGGCGCGATCCTAGAGCCATGGGTCATCGATGGCTGGGTTGTGAAATAGGGCGGCTGGGTCACGATCCCAACAGGAGGTGTGCATTCCTTGAACAGGTACTCGTGAGTGTCTCTTGACTTTGTCGGTATCTGAGCAAACAATTTCTCTTCCTTCAGGCAGAAGTTTCCATATTGCATCCTCCTTCATATCACGCCTCTCATTCAGCTTTTCACTCCTCTTTCCCATATCTACTCCTCTTTAACGGATTACCCAGTCCCGCATATCTCTTATTGTTTGCTTGCTGTGCATGTTAGTCAGGCATTCATGCGTCGTGCTTGCATGCAGCGGAATAAGATCCACACTTTCATTTCAATCTTGGACGAGCATATTTCGTCCGTCTTTGGCGACTTCAGTCTTTATGGTGTCCATACCATGCGCCTTTCACCCCTCGCCCCTTCGTTGACGCTCAACAATCCTTCCGAAACGTATTTACTATGCACTCAATAGAACGACCCAGCAAGACGCAATCACCTCATATTACCCCTTACCTCAAACCTCCACTGGCAGTTCCCATTCAGCATCGACTCGTGAAGTACGAGTGGTCCTTTGAGACTGATTGAAGCTTGAGGTTGCGACTGTGGAGCTGGAATCTCAGCTCCGGAATGGAGGGTCTGGATGTACGAACTGATTCACGGCAACCTATGCATGCATGCATGCACGACTTTCATGACATAGCCGCCCGTTTTGGTCGCTCGCAACGGACGAGATCACCTTTTGCAATAATTTGACGCTCATGCTTCCATTGGTGTCTACTCCGAGTCACATTCCCGACTTTCAAAGTTTTAGATTTCGCCAGCCAGCGGCCATCTATCTCAGCTCTTCCGTTCATTCCAGCTCGTGTGCGTACCCAATAGTTCTACTCGATACTTCAAACGTTACTGATATTTGACGTAGTTGGTATCTTGATCTAGTGAGTTGCACTGACTAAAATTACATTGCCGGCACTCGTTTCTATGAGTTGTAGGGCAGAATTTGAATGGCCAAACAGCCAGACCACGGGCCAATACCTGCCGCAAACCTCTTCGGTGCTTCGTCCAATACCTCCATCTTCGATTCATCACGTACTATCATGCCTCAAATCCAGTGTCATTCTATCTACCTCCCCGAATTCATCCTCCGCCTAACTTTGGGGTGTGTGTCTTATCCACCGTCCAGGTCTATCGCTAGTAAATGCAGGAGTCGCGACCAGAATTACGTGTCTGGTGTTGAGGAGCCTGCTGGGCTTTCCTCCGACATTCGTGGATCACACCATGTGGAACTATCCCAATTCTTCCTGCGTGTAGAGACTTTATCGTGTATCTCCATGAGGAAAGGATCAGGGAGGGAACGAAGAAAGAAGGACTTGAGCGAGAGTGTAGAGGATGTTGGGATTTAGTCGGGACTAATCAAAGTTGATTAACAGCGGGCCCAATGTTTTGAAGTTTGAGGAGAGCAACGAGGACAACAACGTCCTAAGTCTTGCTGCGTGACGAAGGAATAGAAGGCGGCTCGCTAGAGCTTGGGAAATGTAAAAATGATATATATCTTGTTGATAACGATGTCGTCGAGCCTCGGAAAATATCGCAAAGGGTCTTTCGGTAGAACAAATGAAGGTCACTGATGCCGGGACATGCAGCGGCAGGATTAAAGGCCTTGATTCATTGAACATCAGCCAAGAGCTGCGATGGTTCTCTCATAAAAATTACAACGTACCACAGCAACACTGTCAACAACTTCTACGGTTCTTATTTTCCCTCCTCGCCCACGCCAGTCAATGCCAGAAAGTCTACCTCGGCTGAGTATAACCATGCACACACCATTCGTCGGAGCAGCATTCGAGGCCTGCTCACTCCAAACACGACACAGATCCAGACAGCTGCGGGCATGCACTAAGGAAGACGCCGTCTTAAGAAGAAAACTAAGGCTAGGTGGTCGTACGGACCTCAACCTTGAGTAGGAGATGAATAAGAGGGATATAGTAGTGGAAGTCAGGGTCAAAGTAACTCACGAAGCCGAGTATGTCTGGACAATCCTGTAGCAGGTCATGGCCCGCTGGTGTCCCAAGGATTAGGTGCTCAGTGTTAACAGGTGGGCAGATTGGATAGGACTGGTAAGGGTGGACAACAAGTTACGCCAAAGATGGAACGTTTCACAAGCGGAGGGAAAGGGCATGTACCTGATGATTCATGCATACAGCGAGCACACGAAGAGCGAGAGAATTCAAGCCCTGGAAGTGAGTGAACACTCCGAGATGAGACGCGAGCTATCATGACCCTGACCTGCGGGGATAGCATTTGCCCACGCTCTACGTGCAGGGTCGCTTGTCGCGCTCATGGATCTCCCGCCGATCCATTGGCTCTCCCATGGATTGGACGTGCCATGCTCGAGTGGGTGCATGCCCACTCAGCACCTACGTTGCATCCCCACACCAAAATCACCAAAATTCCTGATCCTCTTGATGTCACTCAGAGATGTTGAATTGCAGCCTTTTCCTTCTCTAGCAAGCTCGACCTACTGAAGATGTATCTCCCCCCTTTTTGAAACATCCTGTGCCAACACGTCAGCTTTATCTCTCCGACGACCGCTCAATGAACATCCTTGCAGTCAATGCTGCTCTCACCTCTCCACCACCAATCTCTCATCGATACATTGGCCCACCCTCTGCTCTTCCCTCTCAACCTGCACATCACATCTACAGTCTAAGCCTACTCGAGGTGATGTCTCCCTTGCACATGCCTTCTTCCACCAATTGCATTTTTCACATCAACCCATATCGTGTCGGTGCAGCCTCAGTACACTGGACACCTTGCGCTCGAGTGACGCCTGCGTTTGATGATTACCTGATCTACTCAAGAGCGGCTTACAGGTGAGTAGAGTACATTTTTCGTAGCCACTGAGCTGATTGATATCCTCCAGTCTTTCCTCGCATCATCTCGTCAGCCTATCATAGTTTGCGCGTCAGGAACCCCCAGCTTGACTCGAGTTCGGACCTTAGGCTGCTCAGCCTCAACGAGTTGGCGTGAACAAAACACCATCCAGGCTGTGATACCCAGTCGCCGTAAAACCCATACTATAATAGCCCAGCAAATTCGGACCGAAAAGAAGGCGTATAGCCCATTTTCTCATATCTTCTATTGGTGGTAAGCCTTTCCTTGACCTTGTGTCGTCTCTCCCAACTCAATATGAGCCATGACACGTAGAACGTCACTCCAAGTTGCAAAAACTTTTCCGATAATGTCTTCTCCGCCTTCCTTCGACTTGCACTCCAGTCATACGAACTCAGGTGCTCGTTTCTTGGTATACGCATCGTATTCGGCACATCTTTTCTCATATCTCCGGGGCCATAATACTCAAAGTGGTTCGCGCGTGACACCAATCCTTTGTCAGGCACCTCGACCGCAGTGACAAACCCCAACTCTACCAAGACTCCGAAACTGCGTCATTTGCAGCCAATCACCATTCGGCACATGGCTAATGTCACATTAAACTGGTCATTGCGAACCTACGCCCTCTCCCGGGCGTACCCGTGAACACAACTGGCTTGTCTTCTAACTCTATTTCATTCCCCGAGTAGCGAATCATCTCATGACTCCTTTCCTTGCACTCTCGTCTTCTAAAAATACACACATACAAGGAGGATAAGGAAAGTGTTTTGATGAAATACTGTGGAGTTTCTGGTGATATTTGTGGCGCCGGTCGATGAACTGCGACCTCATCTCTACGACGAGACGCTGTACATTCCTCCAATGGGCTTGTGGGAGCCATTGAATTCATCCGCGGCTTTTTACACCTTTGCTTCCCGCTATGATCGGTTGTAGGACTTGTAGTGTTGGCTATTTGTTGACTTTGAGCACCTGCGTGCTTATTGTTTCAGTGTCTGTGATTGATATCTGAGTCTGTGACTTTATACGATGTACGCTTTCCTTCAAAGTCTTGCATCATGTTTTTCCAGGTGCATTCGGGCAATAGTGTAGTTACTTGACATGGTCATCTTGAATGTTACCTCACCTTCTACGTATCGAGATACTCGCTTCGTGGTCCTGCAAGAATGCTTTGATTTTAGACGCGACTTTCCCATCCCCGCTGTCGATAACTGCAGTCCAAGCAGTCACTAGCCACAACAAACAACCCATGAAGGTGATATCCAACCTGCTGCTCGGAGCTGTTCGCTCAATTCACGGTCGTTACCTGCCACATACATTGCTCGAACATGTGGTCTGTAGAACACTCAAACTTTTGGGCTATTTCAATGCCAATATAATGCATGCTTTGGACACAAGTTATTCGAGTATATATACTTCACTGCTTGCAGTCATCTCGCCCAACCTTTACTGGACCTCCTCGTCGTCGCTCCTTTGGTCCTGTTCCAAAGGGGTGTCACGAATCTGTCCATTCGCATATTCCATGAGCCATGAAACCAGTTCCGAGGATGGACTCACACTCACAGTTCTTAGCACCTTGTAGACGCGATCATAGTCAACTTTGATGTCGGCCATGGCTTTGGGTGCAGCCAAGAGTACAGTGTCATTAGTCGACAAAGGGCGCTTATCCACGATGTTCAATTCCACAAAGAACTGGATAATGTCTCCTGATGTCGGTCGATCCTTCTCAACATAATTAAAACACCGCTCCATCATGTTACGCAATTGACCATCGATTTGACTGGAGCCATCTTCAATAGGTGCTTGAAGCGGTGTCACGCTGCGCCTTATCATGGCAGCCAATATCTGGTGGGATGTCTTGTACCAATGGAATGGTGTGTTTCCGGTTAATACCTGAGCGACTGTGAGCAAAGATTCAGATGAAGAGTGGTGTTCCCGATGCTACCTCGTAAACAACACAGCCGAAGGACCACATATCACTCTTTGGAGTCGGTTCGCTAACGTCATCTGCCATTGTAAGCTCTGGTGCTGTCCACTGCGGGGTTCCGTGAGAGACTATGGTTGTTGTTGCCAACCGAGTTGATGCAATGTGTGAAATCCCGAAGTCAGCGAGCATTGCTCGTCCAATGTCTGAAACCAGAACATTTGCCTGAGTGTTCTAGGGTCAGATGATACCGGTTAGCAGGGATGAATCACGCACTGCTTTTAGGTCTGCATGGACGATCTCGACCTTATGAAGGTAATCCAGGCCGTGAATCACATCTGACAACTTAAGAGCGGTCAAATAAGAACACTGCAGGAGGAAAGTTACTCACAAGAGGCAGTCGAGGTACATCAGGAGCCACCCTCAAGTAGCGATTCAAGTCGCCGTTTGCCATCCATGGCGAGACCATACATACTTGGGCGGTTTCATCAGGGACCCACACACCATAAAACGGTATGATATTTGGGTGTGAGAGATGCGACCATAGGATCAACTCCTTTGCTTGCGCCTGTCAGCAAATTGGTGAGGAGACATCATAACGCAGGCAGCAACAGGTCATACGTACTCGTAGGAATCGAGCACTGGCCTTTTCTTCTGCATATAAGCGGACCGCCTTGACACACACAGTGTGGCTGTTGTAGATTCCCTTGCAGACATAACCAAAACCTCCCTGGTGTAATGGAATGTTGAGGTTGCACTGAACTGCTGTCAGTTTGCAACGTGCAGGAAAGACCTGAGCTGATTTGGAGAGTCCGGAAAGAAGAGAAAAAATCCGTTTTTGAGTCTTCTCTTCAAAGTCAATAGGGTTTTCCTCGTCAAGGACCTAAGTAGGAAACTGTTTAGAGAGGATGCATTTCAGCGTAGCACAAAACTCCATGCCTTGTCCAAAAAATCAGCCAAGTGTTGCGCATCCACCTGGTCCAGATAAATTGCAGCTAAACGCTTCCCAACTGATGCTCGTTGTGTCAAAACCCGCGACAGAAGTTGAAGTGATGTCTCGAATTGGTCATCTAAGCAAATATAGTAGCCTAAAGCACTTCAAACGAAAATTTAAATACCTGCAAGCTTGGCGCTCGGTTCTGCTCCCCTTGAGGGACCTTCGTTGATTGCTTTTGACTCCTATAAATCAACACTCCATGCATCAGGTCATGTTCAAAGGTCAAGGGTCTGATCGAATACAGGACGAACCTCTTTCGCCTCAGTGATGTTCGGTGAGTAACTGCGACTACCATGGAGGGAAAGGCTCGATTGTTCGCTGGCTTTGGAGACGACCTTTCCCCTTCGTAAATCTCGAGAATTGTTTGGAGTTTTAGCTTTGCTTCCTGAGATGTTGCTCCGTCGTGATGTGTGAATTGATGTTCTCTCGTGTCTCGGGTGGTTTGCCCAATAATCTACCAAATTCTTCCATGGGATTTCTCGGGATGCTGAGCGTCTTTCATGCAGTGCTTCTGCCGCCAGACCACAGATCCGCATATACCTACTCAAATAATAAGTGAGATAAGTGTACGTACTGTGTGGACACATGACAGTCTCACCAGTCGGATGGAAGATCATATCCATCTTCGTCTAAAGCCATGAACTTGCATTTGTCGGACTGAGGTAAGAGATTCTTCTGCGGGACAACTGGCAAGAGCGCATATCCATTATAGTAACTATTACCAGATGTGTATGAGTTACTTTCGAGTGACAGAAGCTGTGCGCTTACTCGTCCCATGATATTCCATACATCGTTCGAACACCGAGCCTGCTCGCATTGAAGATGTTCTTCCACAGTGATCTTCCACCATCGCGCTTGAATTTGTTCCACTTGTTACTCCCGCTGGTTTGGTTATGCGACTACCGGTTGGACTGGTCAGCTGATAATTGAAGTCCCCGCAACGACTCACTGAAAACCCAGGAAATACCAAGGGGATATAGTCGATTTTTTTCTCCCCATGTTCTAGCTGTTGCTTGATATACTCCATGTCTGCCTTCATTCTTTCCCCGTTATCAGGACTGACGTTGGGACAGATGCCATCAAATTCATTGAGCCATATGTCCACGAACTCGGGGTTCGGATCAGCGTCGGCCTCTGACGTCCTCCAGCAAACAGGTAGACCTCCCATGATGTACGCTCCTCCAGGTGTGATTCTCCGGAACATGGCCACAATGGACCGAACGAGTGCGGGTGTGTGGCCAGCATCGCGCAATCCCAAGTCTATGTGCAAAAACATGAATGAAAGTGATAGAACGGACTAGATCAACCCTAGATTGCGACAAAATGGCGAAACGCTGACTTACACGTCAGTGATATGACGGGCTTTCCGTTCTCCCTCAGATAGTTCGGAGAGTTTAACATGCCCTTTTCATAGACAAGATTCTTCCAGTCTTGCTCAAGGACGTTCGCCAGCGCAACATCGTTTGCTGAGACCTCAAGTACACTGTATCTATTGCAGTATGGCATTCAGAACGTGCAGCATAGAGAAACAAGGTTTGGCATGCATACTCAATTGCAAACACCCGGCCCTCCTTCTCTGCAGCCTCTCGGACGTGATCCATCACTTCATCATTCAGGCTCCTCTCAAGCTCTCGGCCTTTCCCAAAGTAGCCAGCCCAACGATGAAAAATAGCTCCATCGACACCATGTTCCGCCATCCAATGGAAGTGTCTACCCGAAGAAAGCGTCAGCACATTTAGAGAACATCAATAGAGGTAGGCATACCTCTGCACGGTTATAGGATTCCTCGACGAGAAGAGGAAGGTCTGCTGATTCTTGTTTGTAGTGAGCCCAGGGACGGGGTAGAGTTCAGAGGGAGAATAGGAAGAGACATCGGGAAATAGGCCGACGTAGGGATGTTTCATGTCGGGAGATTGATTATTGAACCACTGAAGCCAACCGTGATGACCTAGGTCCAATTATTAACGGGGACCCCGAGATCCAATAACCCAGCCAGACTCACCTCGTCGCAGTGTATCTCCATCTCCCGGACATGCATACCTGTGTTGACACTATTGAGTCCTGGCTCAGTATAACGCACATCGTACACACCATCCCATATATTGCACTAGAAATTTATCTTGAATGGTCAACGGATCAGACCTGAGGAATATGCTCAACTGCCATTGAGCCATCATACTTCCATGACCTTGAACTCACCGCTTGAGTGTGCGCACTCCTATAGCCCGAGGGTTTTCCATGGTGGTCATGGCACGGGAGACTGGCCACGCCGGCGTCAGCATGCATTGGCAGGCGATAGAAGCCGGCACATAGATCAACCAATCATCACTTAATCTAGATGTGGTTGTGCGCGTGTTATTTATATCGACTCCTGCTTGATGGACCCCCCGCATCCACGCCTCCCCTCACGATCCATCTCCTCAGTATGGATGACCTCGCCAGGCAGCTCTGAGCAAATCCATGCTCTAGCTGCGAGTCCGCGGTCGACACCCGCAACCAGTTGTCTA
>KQ963727.1:7727-40663 GCA_001563735.1 Leucoagaricus sp. SymC.cos | reverse complement strand
ACCTGACTATGGCTGGTTAGAATCACATGATAGATCATTGTCTGCTCATCACATTATTAGACCTGACAAAAATTGTGATAGATATTTCACAAATACAGATATTCTAGATCAATTTTAGGATATGGTCACTATTGTGAAAATACTTTATCCTCATGATGAACATGTATTCATCTATAATAATGCCACCATTTACCTGAAACAACATAGAGATACTCTCTCTGCTTGATATATGCCTAAATAGACCCCAAAACCAGAAACAAGCTGGTTGGTTAAGATCTCTGAAATTGGACCTGATGGGAAAGCACTTCAGAACCCTGATGGATCAGTCCAAAAGAAGATAGTTCAGATGCAAAATACTGTTTTCAATGGGAAGGTTCAGTTTCTTTATTTTTCAGATGATTACTGATATACAGAGGTGTTCAAAGGGATGGCTGTAATATTGGAAGAAAGAGGATATGATGTATGAGAGAAAAGGGCATCTTGTAGAGGGGCATGCTTTAACTGTGCATCTGAGACAACAGATTGTTGCTGTTATCACATACTATTTAATGAGTCTGACTTTATTCAGGTCAAGTCAAGACTTGAGAAACTAGCCAACAAGCTTGGTGTCCAAGTTATCTTCCTTCTGAAGTTCCATTGCAAGCTTAACCCAATTGAGTAATGCTAGGACTTTGCCAAAAAGATCTATCAACTATTCCCCTCTTCATCTTGTAAAGACTATTTACATAAGAATACCTTAAAAGCTTTGTCTGAAGTATCTTTACAGTCAATTCAAAAGCAAGCTCTCAGTTTCTTCTCTTAAATTATACACTGGCATTTATTTATTATTAAATTTGCAACAAGATCTCATAGATTTGTTAATGCATACTCAAGAGAACTTAATGGTTAATAAGCTGCTTGGGCTACATGAAGATACTGTGGCCACTGCATGCTCCTGATGTCCATTCTTAAAGAGTTGGACAAAGCTGGCATTATCTAAAGTAAAATGAGAACTATTCTTTCAATAATTATTATCTTTTGACAAAAATTTATATACATATTACTTATAACTCTCAGCACAATTTGTTGGGACCCAATTTTGTTGTAATCTACACAATAGACTAATACAAATGTTTTCTTAGTCTCTTGTCTGCTTTTGGATAAAATGTCATAGAGAAAGTAACACCATGTAACATTAGTTGGGTATGGATGTGGCCTGCCTTATATCATATTGCACAATTACATGATCTGAGGTTTTATTTAGCTTATCAGCTAGGAAAGAAGTCAAATCCTTTTAGTTAGTAGTTCAGAATCCATCACCCTCTCCTTTCTTGGTCTTCCTTTTCTAATCATCAAGTGCAAGCCAGAGATATGTTCATTCAATCTCCAATGATGAGGTATAGTCCCAGATTGTCACATCTATTGCATTACCACAAACTAGCAGCAGTTTCTTCAACTAAGCACATTATCTCATTATCAATAACCTAATATTTTATGATATAGCATCTAATTTGCCTAATATTTATGAGCATATAAAAATTAAGAACATGGATTGACATAGAGCTGACATAGTTTTAACAGTTATAAAGGATTTCACTAAACACACAATATATGGGGCTGCTGTTGATTTCTCTGCATATAATCCTCCTCCTCAGTGTCATCTAGATACTTGACTATTGACCATTGAAGAAACACATGCTCTCTGTGCAGCTTGCTCACCTCTAAAATATCTGGAGTGGATTGTTGGACCAGCAAGCATCAGAAAGTCTGCAATAATATAGACAGTTTCTGAGATATTGCCAAACCTCAACACAACCTTGTTCTTCTCCATCAATGATTATAATGACTTGACTAAGGCCATTACAACTCTTACCTACCAGCTTGTGATGAAATTCCATTGCTATTATGATTACATCTGTATATGCATAACACAGAATCTGACTATCTTTGACAAGGCAATGAGCATCCCTTCTTTCCCACATACCACTACCATCTTAGAATTCTGGTCATGTTCTAGTTTTTACTATGTTTGATGATATAAGTTAATATATACACAGTTTGAAGAATTGTCCTTGGGATGAGGATGCTGCTGAGTCTGAGGCTCTGAGATATTGAGCCTCTCTACTCCTCATATATTGGTTCTCCTTAAGTTAATATATACACAGTTTGAAGAATTGTCCTTGGGATGAGGATGCTGCTGAGTCTGAGGCTCTGAGATATTGAGCCCCACATTATCACAGGGGGGTGATGCTGAGATAGTGGGCCTCTCTACTCCTCATATATTGGTTCTCCCTTCTGGGCCCCCCAATCCTGTTATGTCTACTCCCTTCTGGCATAGAGATAAGGGTAAAGATTAGAAGAAATACAGCTCAGCTACTGCTGAGCTCTCTCCTCCCCAGTCATGTTTGGTGCTATTGGCATCACACTCTGCTACTCTTGCTTTCCCAGTCTCTTCTTCTCTAGTTGTCAGTACTCTTTCTCCTGAGGTGAGTATTTTCACCCCTTGTATTCATCCCCTGGCCCCTAGTGATTGGGGCTACTTCTCTTCTGACCCCTCTGCCAATTTGGTAGAGAGGGTTACTCTTCTTAATGACACACTCACTTATCTGGCTGGCAAGCTTTGGAAAGATGAGCATGATCATATGTAGTTTGCATGTGTACCCTGTCTGTATTGATTGGGGCTACTTCCCTTCTGACCCCTCTGCCAATTTGGTAGAGAGGATTACTCTTCTTAATGACACACTCACTTATCTGGCTGGCAAGCTTTGGAAAGATGAGCATGATCATATGTAGTTTGCATGTACCTTGTCTGTGATGGTGGGGCATGTATTCACATCACAGTGGCATACTCTGCCCTTCAACAATTCTTCTAGTGCACCCATCTTGGCTTTGGCCTTGTGTAATGTGTTACTCCATAACACTCTACAGCATCCTCCCCTGACCCATGGTTCAGCTGACTCAGCTGGCCCTGTCCCCTCTGCCCCTATATGCAGTCCTCTGTCTGAGGCCACTGCTTGTCCTTCTCCAGCTCCCAAGCTTGCACCTTCTTCTAAGCCTGCTAGGTCCACTATGCACTCCCCTCCTCCCTCTAGTGCCAAGCATAGCTATGCTGATACTGTCCATGATGTCACATCTTTAATCAATTTGGTTAAGACTGTCTCTACCCTCCCATCTGATTGCATTATCACTATGCATCAGGCATCTGTTCCTCCAGTGCCTCCTAAGTGCAAGATTAAGTCTACTGTTTCTGGTCCCTCCCAGTGTCAGGTCCTTGTCAAGATTGACCCACTCCCCTCTTCTTCACAGTTTTCAGCCTTGGCTAGCACTGCTAATCACTCTCTCAGCAAGAGTGACCTTCAGGTTAACTCCTGTCACTTTGCATATGGGAGAATTTCCCTCCTTACCTCTCATGTCACCTCCCAGGGTGAAATAGACCTGGTAAAAGCTGGTGTCCAGTACCTCCTCTCCCTTGCTGAGGGTGGAGTTGAGGCTACTCTTCCATGTTCATGATCTTGGAATAGTCTTACACTTTACTGGCCATGGCCACCAGGGATCATGGATAAAGCTAAAGGAATGCTATGTTCTCAGACCAGCCAGACAATTCAGTCATCAGAGGCAACTTGTAGTCAGATTGTCCTTCAAGATGCTGATACTATTCATGCAGTGCAGGTGATGTCATTAAGTCACTTTGATAATGCTAGCTCTGCACTTGTGCAATCATTTGCACCCAACTGGCTACTTGTATGTTAATCTTCTTTTAATGATATTTTAAAGTTGACTATCAAGCAAGATGAGGTGGCAGTGTGTGTATTGAAGGAAATGTAAATCCTCCCCAATGTCCAAATTGGTAGCCTTGCTCTGAAGTATATATGGAGTTCTCAACAAAATTTCTACATTCTGTATCAAAGAAGGAAACTTGAACAGATGTCACCATGGACATTGGCTGGCATAAAGTGTCAAGGTTTAGATGTATGGAAATTTGGAACTTAAATTGTTGTTCAGATTGCTAACATCATCTTCTATTTTAGCACAAGTGGAGACCAAGTGTGAAAAGGGGAGATTGCTATGTCACAATGAGCATTCACATCTGGGAAGCAAGTAAAGTGCATTATGGCGAGGTTCATTGTGACTGTCAGAAACAACTAGAAGATGATATGATGAATGTCCATGTAAATGCACCCAACACTCTGGTTACCACTTGGACAGGAGGAGATGTTTTGGGACTAGTTATTTATGACTTCGTGGACCCAGACAACATGGAAATGAAGTGGAAGTATTTTATGCCTTACAAAGCCTCAATTGCACCCAATGACTCATCATAGAGGAATGCTGAAATTGACAGTAGAGATACATGCATGGTTTGATGGAACCAGACATTAATCTTATCCTTTTCTGCATCTGGTAACAGTCACAATGGATATATCATACTCATGGCCTAGTTGGCTGGATATTAGTAGAAAACATGCACAAAACTTCACATTGAGAGCAAGAAACAACATGAACAAATGCGTAATGCGTACAAGAAAGCTACATGAACATGAAATGCGTTTAAATATGAAACCCGTGAAACGTCAAAAGTGTCATTCTACCAAGTCCAAAAAATCAATCAATCAAAAGATCATCCAAACGACCGCCCAGAAACAGACACCGACGCTGACGTCGATGTCGCACAACTACTCCCACTAACACTCCTCTCCCCTCCAGCGGCCAACCCTCCAGCAACACCCAAGCCACCATGCTCACTCCCACTCTCAAGCAATGTCCGAATCTCCATCAAACAATCACCCAACCTCGCATGAACCTCTTTCGCATTCTCCAATAACGGCTTGATATTCTCCGGTGTCATTGCTAGTCTCGACGAAGCCTCAGAAAAAATGGGGCGAGGAGGCATAGATCTCACCGAACCACTCTTCTGTAGCTTGCTCATCGACGTAGTGGCTGAAGACGAAGGGACACGTGATCGTGAACTCGATCTTCTTCTCTCCCTCCCTTCCGTATTCTCGTCCACGTTTGACAGCCTCGACGCTCGCGGGGTAGCTTGTTGTAGATGTAGCGGTAAGTGATGATGATAATGATTCACAATCCCCGGCGGTTTTGTCTTCAAAGGCGACTCAGCCCAGAGTGACAACTGGGACCCGCTCGCAGATCTTCTCGGCGTAGCAGGCCTGGCTTGCAAATTCGTCGTTGAACTCGCCGGAGTGGCATGATACTGCAGATACGGCGACTTCTCTCCTCCCTTTTTCAACTTCATCGTAACCCCCTTCCCATTCTTACTTCTCGGTAAATCCTCTTTCGAGTCGATCCGATCCCAATCTTCAAATTCCAACTGGGGACTGGCTGTATCACCCCTCGCGAGATTTGTTCCTGGCCTCGATGAACTTGCGTCGGTGAATGCACTGTCGCTTCCACCATGTAACGATAAATCTGTGGCTGACATTGAAGGCGGCGTGTGTTTTCTCGAACCTAATCGGAAGATTGAAGAGAGTGAAGGTCGACGTGGTGATTTCGGTGGGACAGGTATATGCTGATTCTGGGTATAAGGAGAAGGCGAAGGAGACGGAGAAGGTTCCCTCGGGTCTCTATTCTTCTCTCGTTCCTTTCCAACTTTTCCAACCGTCTCAGGTCCCGTACTCGTTCTCGCTCTTCTCCTGCCACTCGACGTGACCGGCATCGGCACGGGTAAACTCGGTTGATGACTCGCACTCGATTGATCGTTCGACGTGTCGGTATTAAACGAAGCAGTCGAAAGCATTGCATGGTCATGCTTCACTTGCAAATGCGCATTCACGTTCGCCGTTGTCGTCGTTGTCGCTGATGCGGTGGATAGTTGTTGACCCTCCGTTGAGACCCTATTCAGATCTGCCACATTCCTCTTCAACGCTCTCAACATATCTCTAATTCCCGCCATACCCACCAACTTACTCTTCCTCCTCTCCTTCTTCACATGCTTCTTCCTCTCTTCTGTCTCCCCATCCACTCCATCCACTCGATCTTCCCCTGAAGGAAGTGTAATCGTGCTCCCCATCGGATCACCACCCCACCTCCATTCCCTATTCACCTTCAAGCTCTCAGTTGACATCGCACCAAGCGGGCGAGGAAGAATCGTCTCCTCAGGAACAGAAGAAGGAAATCCACCGTCATTACCACCTATATAATCAGCCGAAAGGACAGCTTCAGCATTATTCAGCATCTCGCGTAAAAGAACGAGTTGTCGATGACTCAAATCATGTCGTCCCGTCGAAGCCCTCCAAGCAGCTGCAGGCGAAGCCGCTGGTGGTCCTCCTCCCGATCCCGAGCCCGAGCCCGAACCTGGGCGCGATTGTGAAAGTAGAGATGTGGATGAGTTGATCATGGAATTTGACATTCCAGGCGTCGGTGTAGGTGGTTTCGAATCTTCCCCAGCTCCGGTACCAGCGAGTGTAATCGCTCTCTCTCTTCCTCTCTTCGCTTCTCCGCCTCCAATGCTTAACCCAACAGGTGCCGAAACACTCGCAGGTGTACCTGCTCCCCTTCCTACTTCTCCCCCTGTACTCGTAGCAGCAGCAGACGCACCAGTCCCATCCGCAAGATCGACCAACAACTCTGCACACTCCCACGAGATCCGATACTTGGAGTTGATCGTATAAAATGCCGCTGCGAGATCTTTATACCTCGACCCACATTCCGCATTATCACCACCGATCGCGTTGCCACTCCTAGTCCCGGGATTCGTATTCGACCTCGCGCGAGATTTAGGTTTCGGTTTCATTAGATGATGGTTGAAATTGAAGAAGTGCGGGGAGACAACTCTCGATGAGGACGTCGACGGTCGTTGCTGTTGCTGTTGAGATGAGGAAGATGCAGATGAAGTAGCTGGTGGTTTTGAGAGTTGAGCGTTCCGAGCTAATTCGTCGAGTTTCTTTTGCATCTCTTGAACGAGCTCATAATACGCGTCTTGTTGCTTCTTCAAGTCTACAGAAACACATATATTCATCAATCTCGGAAATCAATGAAAAAGGAAAGAGATGGAACTCACGTTCGATATAAACAGCAAAATCCCGAACCATCCCAAGATCCCTTTTAAGCCCCTGCTGAGCTTGAGATATCCTCGCTGGAATCTTCAACTCCCCGCCGGCCCCACCGTGACTCCCCAACTTCAGATCGCTCAAAGAATTTCTCCTCGGGAACATTGCCGCCGCCGCCGACTCATGTTGACCTATACCCGGTGCTACGAGACCGGAAATGCCACTCCGTTTAGGTGAGATCGTCGAACGACCAAGGGAAGCTGTGCTACTAGGCGGTATAGGTGGAGAAGAAGTCGCTGTGATTGTCCTTTTAGGGGTTCGTGGAATTTTAGATGGGCTTGTTAACGCGGAAGTGGGTGAACGAAGTGCGGTTGAAGAATGAAGTTGATCGGCGGAAGGGGATTTAGGGGAAGGAGATGAGAGTGGAAGTGGTGATGTGGATGACGAAGCTGACGCAGATGTAGAAGCAAAACTCGAAGTACTCGCACTTGTAGGTGGACCCACCGACTCCGAAGCACTCATATTCGAAACAGGCGAAAGTAATGAATCGAGGTTTGAATTCCCGCCAGTGGCAGCACTATCCGCATTCTCGGCTGAGGCGGCGTTCTTTCGAGGTGGTGAAGGAGGTTGTAACTCAATCGGTGGTAACAACGGCACTGCAATCCCACCAGAACTTGAGGAACGAGGAACAGTAGGAGCAGTAGGCGTACGCGGAGTCTTGGGTCTAGGAATCTTCATCTCCTCCATAGGCGGGAGAGGGGGTAACAACGGTGGTCCATCCGAAATCACCATCATCGTCGCAGAGGCGGGTGTAGAAGAAAGTACGTCAATCGAAGTCCGACTTTGCCCTGCTACTCCAGTGAAATCCATATTAACAACAGATGAAGCGCTGGACCTGTTACGTCGATGTCGACCGACGAGACTTAATCTTCGCATCGAGCCCATAAACCCTCTCATTCCTTCATCTTTCTCTTTCGGCTTCACTTCCTCCTTCTCAGCCTCTGCAGGTTTCGAATTGTCCCTCTCATCGAGTTTCGTAACCTCTTTCGCTGCTTCACGCGATACTACTCTCGCTTTAGGACGAACAACAGAACGTTTTCTTTCCCTCGCGATCGGTTCTAATACCGGAGCAGACTCGTGAAGGTCGTCCATACTCGGTGCAGTAGGTTTAGGTGATGTCCCATACGAGGCATGTCGTTGTGTTTGAGTAGGTCGTACCATCGTCGACGGAATCCTCGGACCTTGCATCGACATCGGTCGTTTCCCACCACCGCCTGGGCCTCGCTCTCGTTCAAAGACTTTCCCACCGAACCCACTCGGTTCACTTCCAGACCCTGACGTGTTTGCAAGAAGGCCTTTTCGTATTTGAACGAAGCCTAGACTTTTTCGTTTTGCAAGTTTATTACGCATTTTGTCGTTCTCCCCGTCGATTTCGTAGTTGGAGGAAGAAGAAGCGTACAGTGAACCGCGCATGCTTAGGTCTGTCATGCTACCTGATCGACTACCGGTGTGTGATGTACGTGGTTTGGAGGAGGAGGGAGGACGTTTGTTGGAACGAGAGGTTGTTGGACTTGAGGGACGGAAGAACCATGATGAGGTGGCGGGAGGTGGTTGTGGTTGGGGAGGGTTAGAAGAAGAGGGGTGGAGGAGAGAGGAGAGTGATGTGCGCGGACGCGGTGTAGGATGTGTTTCGAGATCTGTGTTGGACAGGTCGTATCAGTATGTTGATCAGACATGTTGCAGAGAGCAGGCATCGGACAAATGTGAAGATGAAAAACGACATCGTGTTCTTGAACGAGCGACGTACATCAATCGAGAGGAGACGACTTTCAAAACGACTTGAAAAATCGAGACCACCCACCTTTTCCACTTGAACTCCCACCCTTCTTCTCCTTCTCCTCCGAACTTCCCTTCTTCTTCCTCGAGGTCCACCTCTTAACACTTCCAATCTTAGTCAAAAACGCTCCTCCCGCACTAGTCGCATGCGAACGCGATGGAGTGGGCGGTACACTTGCACTAGTGGTAATAACATCAGGCTCGGGTATAGGAGGTGGAGCAGGGGATGGAGTCCTCATTCTATCCTGTTCATCCAACACATCAAGGTATCTGGGGTCAGCATCCGTATCCGAAAGTGGGTATTGATGATGTTGATGATGATGACCCATGTCAATTAGCTCCACAACACCTTGTGGAGGTGGTCTACTCTTCTTTCTCAACCTCCTTCGTTCGCGGTGAATAGGCGGACTAGGGGGGAGATACTTAAGCGCGTTGGCATTTGGGTTACGCGAAAGAGAAGGACGGAGAGGGGCTGTGGAGCGGAGAGAGGTTGTTTCAGCTATTGACAATGAACCGGGGACAGAGAATACGGATGTGGTGGGTGAACACGGGAATGGTGTTGTGGTTGAAGGCGGATTGAGATGAGGAGTGACATGTGGGGATGAACGTGTAGTTGTGGTTGAAAGTGGGATGAGGGTAAAGGGGATTGAAGGGAGTGGAGGAGGAGGAGTATTGTGTGCTTGAGGAGCGCGTCGCGAACGTGCAGTCACTGTTCGGTCCTCTTCTGCGCTTGCCACTCCGAAATCGTCTTCGTCGTCGGATGAATCGGGGTGGTTTAAGGAAAATGAAGAACGGGGTTCGGAATGACGAGTGTGCACGCGTCGTGATTTGCCTGGTGTGGAGGATTTGGAAGGTTTAATGGGAGAATTGTTGAAATCAAATTCATCATCCCAGCTTTCGTATTCCTCCTCTTCGTCTTGTCGAGGTGGTTTATGATGATTATGGTGATGCTGATGATTGAGAGGTATCCCTGCGCGTAATTTTCCGCTTATACTGTGTTTTGAAGGAGTGTTGTTGGCACGAGTGGATCTTCGAGCGGGTGAATCGGTTTTATCAAGAAAGTCGTCATCCCAGTTCTCCGTCTCCGCCGATGGATCAACAGAAAACGAAGCTTTCTGAGGAGTTGAAGGGTCCGTCTCTGCCCAGTTGGAGAGATTTGCAGCGGCAATGTTGATTGGCCTGTCTGCTAGAACGTTGCTGTGTCGTGTAATCGCTGGTGGTTGTTGAGTCGTAATGATGGAAGAAGCATTGTCAGCGTCCCAGTCCTCTGTGGCTATAGATGAGCGTATAGAGTCCTGTGTAGTGCTCCTGTGAGGATGTGGTGGTGGTTGTCGTTTCGGAGAGCCGGACTGAGAATGAAAGTCGAAATCATCGTCCCAGTTCTCTGCCGGAGCTGTGCAGGGTCATCAGCCACGAGGCTAGTACGTGTTGGGTTTGAACTACATACCCGAAGAATTCTGGAGACGATGGGGAGAGTCCATTCCTCGAGATCATCGACACGACGAGGAGAAGGTGTGCGTAATAAACAACAAGGTGGACAGGGCTCGTGACCAACCAATGCTTTGCATCAATTTGTCTCCAAAAATATCCGTCAACAACAACCACGGTCACCGACCCCGGGCCTTGTTCTGCACGGTAACGCCGTTTTAATGACACGCTCCACGAACTAAAACTTGGTTTTTCAAATGTTTGGTCAACGAAAAACGTGTGTATCGAATTCAGGTCAGCAGACCCGTGCGAGACTATAAACGCCCATCTCCGTATCATGAACATGGGAATCAGAGTGCTTGCAAGGACTTTGGTGCTCGCGCTCTGCTGGCCCGTCTGCGGAGTGAGAGTGCATGACAGACATTCCCACCACAAATTCGACGGATATTGTCCAATGTATCCACGCACCGCCACCGAGTCGACTGTCCAACGACGATTCAACAAACACATGCTGCGTTTAATAGGATCGGGTTTAACCATCACAAGTAATCTCGCCCACAAATCGCATCAATCCACATTAATCAAGATCCAACGGTCCATGTAAGCAGCGCAAAACCATCTATTCGGTCCTCCTCCAGCCACTTTCACAATTTCACCGAGGCAGCATCATGTGATGCCCGAGGACGATATATAGGGGTTCGAAAGTCAACATCAGCTCCATCCCTGCCCAGGGTCCATGTCAAGACGCTATGTCCCGCAGTCCGATATTCCCTCTAGAGATATTCGAAATCATCGTCTCTTATGTCCCCGATGACCGAAGCACACTCCTATCCTTCTGCTCGACCTCGCCCTATCTCACGCATACGGCCCAAACGCACCTCTTCAAATTCTTTCGTACCGATCGATGGGCCAATAGCCCACCTTCCTCTTCCGAAGAGGACGAGGACGGACATGGTCTTTCAACCGCCAAGTTCCTCAGGGCAGTCATCCACAAACCCATCCTCGGATCACACGTACACGACTTCGCGACGCCCTTCCCTTCTACTTCTCCCCCATACCTACCATCCACCGATGAATGGCTTCAATTACTAGTCCAAGCCCTCCCACTGATGATTAACCTCAAATCCCTCTCCCTCTTCACCCTCTCCTCTCCCACCCAGGACTGGCAAACTCCAATCCTGACCACACTCATCAAATGCCAATTCCAACTCCTCAAACTCCGGTACACCTCTCCCTCCCCCCCGCGCACTGAACCCAACTCCGATCAGACCGCACTAACCCTCCTCCGTCAATTCCTAACCTCCCAACCCTCTCTTCATACCCTCTCCCTTCACACGCCTCCAATCCACTTTCTCCCTCCTGCCGCCCTACCAAACTTGCATACACTCTCTTCGACACCGTCTAACATCACGAGCATTCTCTCTACTCGTACCGTACCCGGAACAAAAGCCATTCGAACATTGGATTGTGTGTACCTCGATGCTGATGATCAAGATTTCGAGTTTATGAGTGAGGTCGAGGGAAGGAACAGGAGTGGGAATGAAGCGGTGAAAGAGGGATTGAAGAGAGTTGAAAGGTTATGTCTAGGCGTCCATACGATCTGGTTACGAAACTTGCAAATCTACTTTCAAAACGTTCAAGTCCTTCAAACGAGTATCACAATGGTACGCCTCCCGCACTCCCTCGCTGATTAAATACGTATATATCACCATTTCGCTCGCTTAGACCCGAGAATATCACCTCCTACCTACATTCTTTCCCTCTCTCAAGATATTACACATAACAAGAGGAGGGACAACACCAAACGAACAAGGAATGATGTCAAAATGGTTATTCCTTACTCTCCCCGTTCTCCGAACCGTCATTTGGGGTTCTCCTGTCCCTTCGCCTTCAGCATCAAGCGGCGGAGCTGGTTCATCGAAGGGCGTCGCACAGAGCGTGTATGATTATTGGATACCTGAATCGATACCGAGACGCGTTGGAGCGAGAGAGGTACATGAGGTGACTGGGTTGTTGTTAGTTGATAAATTGCCGCCTGCTGTGTGATGCGGATATAGACTTATTATAGTTTAACTTAGACAGCTTGGAATCGGACAGCGTATTTGATGTTACGATCCGACCATTTACGCGACCACGAGTACAGAGTACGCCCAACCACCCCATGATCGCCCTCGTTTCATCCAGATAATGCCTTATTGATATCACCTAGACCAGACCCACTAGGACCGCTCCTTCCCCTCCCACACGAATTTTCTACATATACGTTAACGCCCAGAAAAAAATCAAAAATTTCAAGCTTAGCGAAGACTCACGTTCACAATCCGTCCTACATCTTCCACAATCTTTGACAACCGTACCGGCACTGTTTTGTACAGTCTGATTACACAAATCTGCAAGCGGAAGGACGAGTTAGAAATCAACTCTGTAGAGAAAATACTCACTGAGACACCGTGATGTACAGTTATCTATTTCGTCTTTACAGTTCCCAACTTGAGGAACTGCGGTTGTAGTGAAGAAGAGTGTGGAGAGGAGAATGAAGAGCGTTTGGTTGACTTGAAGATTCATTGTGACTCTGGGACGGAGCGAGGGAGGAAGATCGATGGATGAGCGGTATCGTATGAGGGTATATATATATTGGTAGAGGAAAACAAAACGAACGTTTCAAATGTTCAAGTCGCTACCAGTGGCGCAGCCGACCCTGGCACTACATCTTTTGTTCAAGCCCCACTCGGAGAGTGGAAACGAAATGCGTTAACACATCTGAATTGAGTTTCGGATGCTACCAAGATCCAGAATGCCTTAACTCGAATAATGCTGTGTGCCATATGTGTAGTTTCAGGGTATACTTATCACGACCTACTGCAGATTGTAGTGGATATATTTCGTATAAATTACCTCGTGTTCTTATAACCAGGGCGACAGTATCCCACAAATATCTTGAATGAATATAGGGAGTAGTGCTATGCTGCACTTGTGGCATCCAGTGTGATTTCCATTGTACTCCGACACAGTTTCGTTGAAGGGAATCATGCAAGAGCCATTCATTTGCAGTGTCATGGCTGTACTACCACGTACTTTACTCATAGCGCATCATGATTCAGTCGTTGTACTACGCATTGTAATGCCTTCGTCACGCCACATGATACAGCATCTGCGAACAATGTAGTGTACTGGAATTGATTCGACAGTCCGGATCCGCGCGAGCGCCTCGAAAAGTGGAATGACCAACCATTAAAAGACGTCGCCTCTGTCAGTTGAAATCAATCCTCGACGGCTCCGGATAACTTCACTCTACTCCCCAATGAAGCTTCCTCAACTCACCATACTACTCTTCATTCTCACACCTATCCTCGCACTTCCTCAAACAGGGACACCAGAAAACCCAACGCCTGGTACACCATGCTTCCAGGCTCGCCAGGGTTGTGTAGAGAGATGTCAAAGTGAGTTGCTTTCAGCCTTAGCCAGGTTCAAATATCGTTACTTGAATTCATCTGATGTGATGTGGTGTTCAGCTACTTGCAAACAGACCGCCCAGTTGGGCCCTTCGGCTGTCAATTGTAATAATTGCGGGAATGACTGTAAGAGTGAGTTGGGGTTTTTGCCTCTTCGAGGGTAGAATCGTATTTTGACCTCTTTTTAGAGAAAGTCCCTTGTACGACTAGTCAAGGTCCGAACGTACCATGGAATGGAGCTTGAGATTGGAATTGTTATGCTCAAGAGTTAGTTTTGTAGGACGAGCTAAGACCTAGTGACTGAGTCGAGTTTTATCGATGTAGATAAGAGGGCAGTAATTTCAAGTGCTTCTTTCAACGATCATGGTTACTTCATTGTTTCCGTGCCCCAATTTGGAAACGAAATGCGTTAACACATCTGAATTGAGTTTCGGATGCTACCAAGATCCAGAATGCCTTAACTCGAATAATGCTGTGTGCCATATGTGTAGTTTCAGGGTATACTTATCACTCACCTATCCCGCTAAGGCTCATCAACTTAAGATAAGGCATTATCCTATTCCCTTGTGTCTCAGTCGATTTTCAAGCGTCAATCATAGCCGTGGAGTCAGTATGAAATCCTCATCGTCGCCCATGATATGCGATGCGCAATCAGAGATACCTATTTGAATCCACATACTTTCTGTACGCATACTTCTTCTAGTCAATTGCGAATCCTTGGATATGCTATTTTGCACTGCGTCGAGGGAACGAACCTGATTGACAGATGCTCCACCCAGCCCACATCGCCCCATGAGGTGTCCTTGATGAACGAGAACAAGATTTACGTTGCAATTCTATATTTCACCATGCTCATAATCGGACATTAAAAAGGGATTTCCGGTGCAGAAAAGTGTCGGCCAAGTGGTTCTTGATGAACAACATACTATGATAGATTATATCACCCATGATGATCTTGCAAAAAAGCGGAGAAAGGCACGTCCTTGTCTGATCATCCAGATGCCATATCCGACGAGAAGCGCTCTAGTCTCCACTTTGCCGCCCATACAAGAGAATGTTCATTTCTCCATCACTCACCTTGACCGCAGCTGACTTAAACAAGAATCCTTGCAAGTCCCTCCACAGTCTCTTTGATCCGCACTTGATCGTAAATTTCAGAATGAGATGATGGCGGGAGGCCATAGAGGAATTGCCTTGCCGTAAGCGTGGCCTTGTAATACGGTGGGTTCAGCGTAGACCTGATAAGACGATGGCGCCTTAGCTTTCTGCACATCTCAGTGAAGTGACATAGTCGGTAGTATCTGTAGTCAAATCCACGTTATTGTCGAAGTCTTGGAAGGGAGAAGAGGGTTTGATTTTTCTTGTTTGACAGAATCGTCTCACTCAAATGTACGGTGTTTATCAGCCGCCGCGCCAGAAGGCGGATCAACACTTGATGATACCACCACGATCCCCGAACAAGAACTTTCATTCGACTTTCCTTATTCCACAAAACGCCTACTCGAGATAGCAGAAAGTTTGTTTTAACAGCATTATGATTCACTTCAGCGCCAAGCCGATCTCAGGAAGACCGAGCAAACTTCAGCCTAGATGGAATAAATACTCAAAAGTTCACGGTGAAGTGGGAAATACAATACCTTCCCAATGACTTTCAATCTAGACAAACACCTTCCGTCAAAAGAAATCTTGACAGAGAAGATCGCATTTCAGAGCACCATAATTGCCGGCGTCTGCTACGGAATCGAGACATCGCTCTGCTTCTCTTGCCTCTACCTCCTTTCCTCGAAAACCCAGAGTCTCCGAGGATTGTCGTCGTCTGGAACAGTTAGACAAAAGGGCTGGCTCCGTATTTACGTTGCTCTGACTTTTGTCCTCAGCACGATAACGATGTGGATGCATGCCAAGGTGGCCGAAACTGCCTTTGTGCATCACTCTGATCAGCTGGGCGAACCAGCGGCTTTTTTGGTCGAGGATATCTCAATTCTCAAGACGGTGGAATCGGTGTGCTTTGTACTACTTCAGTGGGCAGCAGATGGAATACTGGTAAGCCAAAATCCATAAATGCCAGATTTTCCGCCTTTAAAGCGCTCGAAACAGGTCTGGCGTTTCCTCGCCTTTTTCTCATTTTCTCAGCCCTACCTGTCTATCTCAGTCAAAATCATCATTTCTATTCTGGCTGCCACTAATATCGGTATGATTTATCTTTTTTCTTCAGTACTATCGGAGTCCGATTGTATAACATAGGCACCAGCGCTCTCTTTGTCCTCCGTGTCGCCTCCCCTCAGTCTTTGACGGAATCAGCAGGCAATGCACTTGTGTTGTTCTACGGATTCTACACGATGTTTCTAAACGCCGTTTTCACTTTTCTCATTGTCATGAAAATCCTGCTAGTTCGTCGTCGCCTTGAAAAGTTGCTGGGCTCAGGCCAAGGTAGAGAGTATCTGGGGATAGTGTCAATCCTAGTCGAATCCGCGGCAGTAATAGTCGCATATGATTTATTCTTCCTTGTTCCCGCAACGATCGGCCACCCTCTCTCGATCATCGGCCGCGAAATTGGAGTGATCGTCCAGGTACGCCATTTTTGTATTACGCAAAACAACAAGAGGATGCTGAAGACAGGTTACAGATGATCCCACCTCTTATGATCATTCAACGAGTTGGCCGTGGAACAGCGTGGTCTAGCCAGCGCTCGGCAGATCTAGAAGAGCAATTAAGCGCCTCTTTTCGTCTTGAGTTTGCGAGAGACTGCTCAACGACGATAGAACGTGCAACATCCTCTACCCCTTAGGGTCAAAACGGCACGTGCGCGTCAAAACTCTCCTGTACTTATATCATCATAATATCCGATGTTAATGGATAATATAGACAATATGTACAGCCCGTCACCATCGGCTACCTCTATTGAAGGAAGCCCTTTAGGAGTGAGTAAATGTCATGAGCTCAAACTGGTGTCGCTCTAGTGTCGTGGTAGACGATGCCTAGGTCCTGTTTTACTTTTCCCGAGGCCGACGCAACCCTTTGTACTTGCACAGAAAGTAGTTGATAGGTTATCTTGATGTTGGAATTACCTACTCCATGATGGGGCACATGATAAAGTTAGAACACAGCTCAACTGAATTTCTCCTTCCCCGTCGGAGGAAAAATTCATGTCGGCGCTTAAGCCATGTTTCACCGGGAAAACAATTTTACACATATTTCTTTGTATTTAAATGAGGGAGGTAGAAAAGGCGCAAAATTCATGATGTACCTTCGCAAATGCTTCTTCCAGCCAACGCAAGTCTTCCTCAACTCGTCTTCGCAAATAAGGTATGGCTACAGGGATTAGTGCTCACAGGGGTTCTCTACGGAATCGTGGTGATGCATTGTTGCTCTTGTATGAGCCTCCTTGCATCGAACTGCTCCAAACTTCTGGGCGCCTCCACTGATGGCCAAAGACGGTGGCTACGGCTATACGTAGGCTTCCTATTTGTGATAAGCACCACCGGAATGGCCCTTCATTGGAAAGGGTCCGAAATCGCTTTTATACATCATTCAGGCGATTATGGAGGGCCTGCTTTATATACGGCAAACGACACATCGGCAGTGGCAGTGGCGGTGGCAGTATGCTTTATAGTTTTACAGTGGGCAGCCGATGGGCTTCTGGTGAGTTAGTCGCGTCCTTCGAGGAATGATATTTGTCAGACGCATATTCTTTCAGATGTGGCGATGCCTTTCCTTCTTCACCAGACCCGATTCACCCTCTGGATCGTCTCCAAAGCTCACAAGTGCCCTCATAGTCCTGTTGGCTATGATTAATGTCGGTGTGTTCAATATTGTTGACAACTTGTCATTCAACCCCAACTGAAATTCTCAAGGTCTGAGCATGCTTTTTGTCGTCGCCGCCGCCGTTCCCGCTTCATTTGGTTCAGGAACATCTGCACTCATGCTCCTTTACGGCTTCTACACCTTCTTGTTGAATACCGGAATCACAATAGCAATAGTTACTGCTCTACTCAGACAGCGTCGACGAGTCGAACAATTGTTCGGTCCTGGACACGGGAAAGCGTATCTGAACATTATTTCCATCGTTGTTGAATCCGCTGCAGTGATCGTTGTATATGATTTATTTTGGCTAGTCCCAGCCATCCTTCAACACCCTATATCACTGATTGGTTTCCAGATCGGAATAATGGTTCAGGTGAGTACGCTGTAGCTCATAGCCTACTAATTTGTCACTTACTCTTGAATGTGACAGATCATCCCGCCTCTGATGATAATCCAGAGAGTTGCTCGAGGTACCGCTTGGCCTACACAGCGGCCCAAAGAGGAGTGGTCGTTAAGCAGTATTTCATGTCCAGGGTTCAGGAATGATCACGCCGTCGGCGAAGGCATTGAATCAATAGGTTGTGCGGATCGTCGTGAACAGCCTAGCCACTCGTTGACAGCGGAGATGTGTAATACAGTGCTGTCAGGTTAGCCTGTGAGCATGTATTTTAGGCAAATGATGTACATTTATACCCTCAAGATGTATTGATAGCATTTTTTAGGATGGTTGCGGTAGATGAATCAACGCTGAGGGGGGATACATACAAGCTGTGAGACAACGAAGTTCACTGTTCGGTATGCATTGTGACGGTAACGGTACCCTTGCACCGCAGATTGATTCATCTGGTCCGACCAAGTGCCAGAATTGCATTTCACTGTGAGGAAATTTGGCACATAACAATGCGTTGAATCAAGCCAAAGCACTACAAACAATTAGGGTACGCGAATACATAAAAGACATAGGTCAACGGCTTGAGAAGGACTATAATTACTCATCGCCGTTCTTCAGTGCGAGCAGTTATGAGGAAATTTCTTCAGGAATCTGGCATAATCTAACTGCGCATACATTCTGTGCGATACATACTTCTTGTTCAAGTGGAGCTGAAGTTCACATAACTAATCAATTGAGAATCCTTGGATGCGATATTTCGGGAAGGACTATTTTGAGGGAACGAGCCTGATTGACAGACGCTCCACCCAGCCCACAATCCCCGATGAAATGTTATTGATGAATGAGGACAAGATCTGTGGTGCTATTTCTGTATTTCACCATGCTCATAATCGGACATCAAAAAGGTGTTTCTAAAAGTGGCGACCAAGTGGATCTTGACGAACAAAATACTATGATGGATCATGCCACCCTCTATGATCTTGCAGAGAGCGGAGAAAGGCACGTCCTTGGTCTCTTCATGTCGATGCCATATCTGGTGGGAACCAGTCCGATCTCCACTTTGCCACCCATGCAAGAGAATGCTAGTGCTCATTCGTTCATGATGGCAAATTACTCACCTTGACCGTAGCAGACTCGAACAAGGATCCCTCTAAGTCTTCCCACAATGTCTTTGATCCACATTTGATCGTAAATGCCAGAAATAGATGCTGGCAGAAGAGAGCGTTGGTAGAGGGGGTGCCTTTGTCGTAAGACTGACCTTGCAAGCTACTGTGGGTTCAGCGTAGAGCAGATTGGACTATGTTGGCGGATTCTTCTACACATCCTCAGTGAAGTGATATGGTTGGTAAAAACTGTAGTCAAATTCACACTATATTCGAAGTCTTGGGAGTGAGAAGTACTTAGGGGGTAATAGTATGGAGGCTGGTTTGGCTTTCTTGATTGGGTGCAATCGTCTCAGGTAAACATGCGGTGCTTATCAACCGCCGTACCAGGAAGCGGATCAACATTTGATGATACCACCACGATCTCCGAACAAGAGATTTCATTTGACCTGCTTTACTCCAGAAAACGTCTGCAGAGCGTTGATTATGTTTGATTGAATAGATGTCAACAAATAGACTTACTTCATTGCAGGGACATCAAACGGTTTTAACTACGAGATGTGGACGCTCTCGGGGGAAACTTATGTTAGGATACTTATTCATCAAGTCTGGCCCTGGAGAAGAGACTGGAGGACAGGAGCGCTTGATTGAAGAGTTTCCCACACATTCTTGGAGCATCTGGAATCTTCAAGTCGTGATTACACTCACAGACAAGGAGTTGTTGAAATTAATGCATTTTGAAAGGCCTTCCCCGAAGCAAAGCACCGATTATACTTCTGGCATTGTTTCGCAACGACGTGTGAGAAATGATGGGACACAGACCATTATTGTCTCACGACGGCGGATGCCAATAATAGTATGCTTCGTTTAAGAGCTTTTTTCACCAACGGAGCGTGTGTGATAATCTTTCTATGAATGCCGTAGGACCTCAAGCAGACTTCTGGATCTAACCTGGGATGGCGGGCTTGTCCACTAAGGCGATAGTGTTCGGATTTATGTAGCTAGATAGTTAAATATCATTATCCGACAAACAGAAGCTCTCATCACAATCCTCGTCATGTCTCTCCTGGGCTCCCAAAAAGATCTCTTGTCAAAGCAAATCCTGACCAACGAACTGTGGCTGCATGGCATGGTACTCAGGGGCGTTTTCTATGGCATCAGCACAACATTGTGCTTCACATGCTTCAGTCTCCTCTCATCACCTCGACATATGTCTCCACTCAGCCACCCTTCATCGTTCCCTCGTAAAGCCAGCCACCGGGCATGGCTGCGGGTCTATGTCATGCTTCTTTTCCTCATCAGTAGTATCGCAATGGCACTTCATCAAACTGAAGTGCAGGAGGCATATATCTACCATAATGACTACCCTGGAGGACCTGCGATGTTCATTTTGGACGACACCTCAGTCACTCTTGGACTGGATGCAGTGTGTTTCATCTTGCTTCAGTGGGCCGCTGACGGATTATTGGTACTTTGGTCATTGCATCTTTTTTGCTATCCCGTGTGCTCAGACCTTCATTCCCAGATTTGGCGATGTCTCTCATTTTTCTCCTGGTCTCAATCGCTTGCTGTCTTCACCGGAGTTGTCGTTACAGTCCTCGGGTTTGTCGACGTTGGTAGGTTGTTCAAGCTTTGATTCACGCAAATCCAGCTGAAAAGAAAACCCGCAGCCCTTAGTGCAGCCTTCGTAGTCTGCGTTGTCTCCCCGCAGTCCTTCGGAAGAAAAACCGGTGCTATACTAGAGCTAACCTACGGTGTTTATACACTTTTCCTCAACGGAGGAATCACTTTAGCGATTGTGACAAAACTTCTCAAGCATCGGTCACACGTTCAAAAATTATTTGGCGCAGGCCACGGTAATGAATACCTTGGCATTGCGTCGATCCTTGTCGAGTCAGCAGCGGTCATAGTTGTCTATGATCTGCTGTATCTTATTCCGGATGTTCTTGGGCATCCGCTCTGGATAATTGGGCGTCAGATAGGAATCATGGTCCAGGTGTGTCCATGGCTAATATGCATGATCAGGATGGGTTTTGATCATGCAAATACAATAGGTCATACCACCCCTCATGATTATCCACAGAGTCGCTCGCGGTACTGCCTGGTCCCCTCATCAGAATCAGGTATCAGACAACGGCAAACGATCAAGTCTCCGTTTTATTGTCCACACAGGAGCATCTAGTGATGACGATGGAATCTTGCCTCAACAAGGACAGCCAAGTCTTGATCCTCGTCCATCATATTTCAATCTATGACTCATATTTAATCATGAGAGGGGGAGAAGGAGGGGAGAGTGTACTAATCTGGTAGATAAGATTAATAACAATGAGGATCTGGGGTTGCTATTGCTTCGGAGGTGAACTATCTACTATTCTGTGGTTAACCATATGATTTGTTGAGGCTGTTTCCATGGTCCAATACATCAGTGATAATGCGTTATTTTCTAACAGATTCGATCACGCTTGCTGAAATATTTTATGTCTATTTTAGTGGACTTTTCTTCTCTTCATCGAGCAAGTATATTCTGAAGGTGCTGAGTCACCTGTGAGCGATGTCCATGCTGTTACCCCGGAATAAGTTCGACAACTAATGCTAGTGCATTCCATCCTCTTCGTTTAACGGAAAGCACAACGGAAATCTACTCATCCTGTAAGCGTTATTGTATCCCAAAAATGCGGTCTTCAATCATGTTGATCTCTGAAGTCAAATAAGTAGTAAAACATCTGCTTCCAGAGAGCGGGATAATTGACTCACTTCGCATGACATGTTTTGAATGGAAGCGACAAAGTTGGAGGCTCCGTGCAATCTGGAGTCCAGTCGGCCACTTCAGCATTCTTCACAATGTTTCTTGAGAGGACGTACCCATCATATATTACATATTTGGTATACCTATATCTCTCCGCGGTCTGTAAATCTCGCCTTCGGGATTCATCCCCAACTTCTCTTCAATTTCTTTCCAACTTCCTCATTGCAGATTTCACAGATCGGGTCTGGGGCCTCTCTGAGGCTAATAAATGAGCGAGTAAAATTGTCCTGGTTAGATACACGACAAGTGGACAGACCCAGTGGCGAAGACGATCACATCTGCAGACAACTCTGATCCGCCTTCAAATTTCAGACCATTCTCTGTGATCTCTGTGAGATTGCTGTTATTCTTGAACATGATATTCTTGTTGGCGATGAGTTGGGGTGTGCGAGTGTCTTACATATTGAAAAGGAACACATAAAATTCTGCCGAGGGCCTCAAGGTGAAATGTGAGAGCAACATAGCAAAACAGTACCCTCCTGCCTTATACCAAGCTAGCATACCAAATCCTGTACCCTGAATGCCGTCCGTCAATTTGAAACTGAGATTTCGTAAGCCGTCGAGCAATTCCCCAGTACAACAACGATGAAGGACCCACGGTGAGTTAATACTTAGGATTGATAAATCGTACTTGTCAAGATCTGCGATTTCCTTTGTTTTCGCTGGTGGCGTTCAGTAGTCATGAACTGAGGGAACGAAGCATTTATTCTATCAGCAATATCTGCTGGTGGGCCACCATCATCGTGGAGCCCTACACTCCACATATGATTTCGGACATGAGCGGAGCTCGAGGCAATCAGGAATGGGATTTAACCAACGTTGAAAGAGAACATCCCAGCCGTTCTTGCATGACATGATATACGTTGGCACGCATTGGACCATCGTGACATATAGCACATATTCAGTGATTGTATTTCACGAGTGGGTATCAAAGGTGCACCGATAACCATGGGTATAGTAATCCTGTGCGATACCATGGGCTTCTAAGAAGGCGAGAAATCGAAAGATGGGGCTGGAACTGTGTTGCCGACCTGGGGTACACACTCCGAAAACAACTCTCTTTCCTGCACGATCCGATGCACTTTTGTGTTGAAGTGAATGGAGGTATGGTTCTTTGAATTTATCCTGAAATGCGATGAAAGCGAAGCTAGGTTACGAACGAGAAAAGGCTTATGGGATCAGGATACCAGAAAGGCCTGCAACCTCCGCCGGCGGCCCTCGTCACGAGGATAGCTGAGTCACGACGAGTGTACATTCCTGTTCATCTCCACGTTTGACTACTTGTTATCTTGATCTTGAATTGCCGAAATGACCCAAGTCGAAGTCCAAACTGGGAGTTCTAAATCTTTCACGTAATATTCCACCTGGTTAGCGAGCTTGAGCGTTGGAATATAAACTGGCCACGTTGATGGGAAACTGTGAAACGCAACGCAAACAAGACAAGACATTGAGAAGTCGACTCGGAATAGGGACGTATGGATATATGGCATGTGAGCACACCCTATAACTAACGGCGAGGTCATTTATTACTGATCGCTGACTTGACTCTCAATATTATTATATGCACACACTAGGTCATGTAAGCATATCGGTCCCTTCAGTTATCGCCAACCCTTGGGTTCCGCTCAACAATCAAAGCCGAAACGCCAATCGCTTGAGTTATCAAGACCACTTCATCCAGCACCGATAACCAATACCTTTGAGCCCCCACAAGATGCCGCATCTGCACCCGCACCACCGCATCCTACCGCAAGTGCGCCAAGTGCACCAAAGGTGCGGTAGGGTGCGGTAGGGTGTGTGTAGTCACGTGTGAGAGAGTGCGGTACAGTGCACCAGGGTACGCACCTTTATACAAAAATTCGGAATCAAGTTGTCTCAAACCAATGCAATCCAGACTAACCCTTTGGATCCGCCTCTCTAAATTTAGCCTCTTCTTTTTTTTTGCTGCTCCCATATTCCGTGGTTTGGCAGAAATTTTCTCCAAAATCTGGCTTTCTCTGGAAATCTTTTGAGGTTCTCCAAGTTCGTGAAAGCAACGTGCGCTTTCCATTCGCCGTTCTGTGTCTGGAAGAGGCGAATAGTACAGGATCCAGTACCGACTTTGGTTTCGAAATCGAAGGTGTTGGTCCATACGAGATCTGGAAACGGTTGCTGTAGTCCAAGATGATTCCCTCTCAGCTTGATCTTTTGCACGTTGATAACGGGAAGCTGATCTTTCAAGAATTGTGTGATCTTGTCGTAACCTCGAAAAGTACGGAAATCCCATGTTAAAGAGAGGGAGTCGCGCCAAAACGAGTCGGGGAGAAGGTTGATAACTGCCTGGGCGTCTTTCGATGTGATGGCATTTGAGAAAGCGTTTAACCACTCCTGGGCCATCTGCTTGGCTAGGGTTATTGCCATGTTGATGCAGGGTGTTAATGTACGACGTAGATTAGATCTAGATAGGGAAGTGAGAAATTGGTGACAGGAAAAATACAGGAAGTTCTACTCACCTTAGCGTCCGATGTGGTCGTCAGCAGCTGAGGTGTACGAATAAGAATAACAAACCAGGAAACAGATACAGTGAATAAGAAAATGAGGATTGGGGGCTTCATCACCTCAACACGGGGTAGAGTAGGGGGTGATGCGTCGGGAAGTTCGAAGTGTGGCGCCATCTTAGTATGTTGGAGCAAGGGAAATGGTGAACGATAAGGTTTGTGCTGCATAATCGACCTCCTGTTTATATTTCCACTAGAACAAGACCTAGCAAGATTCTATCCGTAGCTTACTAAAATTTCACTTCCAACTGGCCGACTCGGGGCGTGTTCGACAACAACAGTTTTAAAAATTTCCCCAACGGTCTGAGAACATGACGGTTCTAAATGCAAACTGCTGCAGAATGGGAAAGCAACAGGTTTGAAATTGTTGTTGCCGAGTAGGCCTTCTGTAAGGAGAGATTCTGTGATACCCACAATAGAACGAAGACCATGGAGATTCGGCTTCTGGCAGCGCAGCAGGGATCACATGCACTGATCCTCTCGTAACGTAGAAGTTATAGAGATTCTGTTTACGAGCGGTATCTCCAGAAGAAAGGCGGCTGGGGGCCAGTTCGGGGCGGTCGGTGTGAGCTCTTGACCCTTGGTATGTCAGGAAAACTAGCCTCTGTACACACAAATCATACCTTATTGAACATGCTGAAGGACTGTTGAAGGACCATCCACCTTTCAACTGAACCTTTGCTCCACAATCATGATGCCAATCTGTTCTAACGCTCGATGCGCCCTGGACTGTTCTATGAATGGGGACTACGGAATGTACATCAGTTGCACAGCCACAGACACAGTTCGCATATATTCGACCAATACCACGAGCAGCGAGCACTCTTGACACTTACATTAGACACGACTGGGAACCAAGTCAGATAATATCCCCCATGAGGTTGTCCAGGAAGTGAAACAAGATGCCCAGGGACCGCGTCTTGAGGAGTATACAGGACTTATACTTACATTATGCCGCCGACGTATTTCTAAACGAGAACCGATCATCCTGCGCGTCACAAGGTGCTCAAGCTAACATCAGTTTCGTCTTGTAACCACTAAGCAACGTTTCCGATCCCCACGCACCACTTTTCTTGCTTACACATATATGCTATGTATGTAAGTGGTTGATATAACGATAATCTTCAAGTGTTACAGACACAGAGAATGACCGTTGCCACTCAACCGTAAGCGATCACGATATTTAAGCTCAACTCGACCTCGAAGGAAGCAAAGGAAGGCGACTCTTCCGTCATGCTTAAATGAGATATGGCTGAGAGGGCCCAATAACAGTTGTTCCTCTTTCCCGATGTCCTTTTTACTCCTCACGGACTTTTCACAAAATATTCTAGCCGACAAGATATTGCTCCAGGGCACAATTTTAACTGGGATCTTCTATGGCTATGCTTTGCTTCTCTTGCATGAGTCTCCTTGCCTCAAACGATTCCCAATGTTTGAAAACATCCACCATACGTCAAAGACGGTTTCTGCAAACATATGTAGTCTTTCTCTTTATCATGAGCACCATTGCAATGGCGCTGCGGGCAAAAGAGGCGGAGATCTGTTTTTTACCTCCATGTTCAAATGATTCTGGACAACTTGCTCCAAGCCCCGTGCGCGAACTGTCAAAACTAGTCAGTACGAGTGCAGTGTGCTTCATACTGTTACAATGGGCGTCGGACGGGCTTCTGGTGACTTCACATATTGTGTAGCTTTACTCGCCATGCTAATCTTGACAATTGTGGCGTTGCCTCATATTCTTTACCAAGTCTTCATTCTCGATAGCTCTCACAAGGGCTCTCATATCTGTCCTAGCCATCATTGATGTTGGTGCGTCCAGCATTGGTACAATGCTCTTGATCCAAGCTGAGATACACTAGGTCTCAGCATAATATTCGTCATCGCCCTTGCCAGGCCTCCATCGTTGATTCCAAGAGCAGTCGTCCTCAACGTGCTCCACGGGTTCTACACCTTTTTGTTAAATACTGGAATCACGGCAGTCATCGTCATTGTTCTACTGCGACAACGTCGACGAGCCGAGCGAACGCTTGGGGTCGGACATGGAAAGGCGTATCTGAGCATTATTTCTATCATCGTCGAATCCGCCGCAGTGATCGTTCTATACGACATCTTCTTTCCAGTCCCAGCTGTCCTCAGACACCCGATTTATTTCATTGATTGTCAAATAGGAACTATGGTTCAGGTGAATGGTCTTGTTCTCAATGGCTTCTCAGCTCATTTTGGTCGCAATAGATAATCCCGCCTCTTATGATCATCCAGAGAGTGGCTCAAGGTACCGCTTGGCCCGCACAACGATCACAGGAGGAGAGGGTATTAACCACCGTTTCTTATCCGGAGCCCAGGGGTGTAGAACAGAAGGACGGTGTCGTCAGCAATTGTCGAGTCGATAGGCGGGCCTGATCATCATGTATCAAAAAGCCTAGAAGTGTGTTGGACGTCCAGGTTGTGAACACATGAAAGTCTTCAGCATACATAGTGGTGGCGACAATGTCTTCTCAAACTGAGGTGAATCGGGTGGTCCAAGGTGTCTGACCGTTAAACACAGCAGCCCACTTCCAACAAGATTTCAACATGAAAAAGCGTTTGATTAAGCCAAAGCGTAAAAGAGGAAGATTTGAAGGGAAAACGAAAGCACAAAGTAGATCGACAGAATGAAGGCGCATCAACTACTCGTCACCGATCTTCGGTGCGAGGTAATAACGGATGAATCCTTTGTCGTTTTCGAAGTCGTACGAGACCTGGAACCAAATTGAATAGAGTACTTAGAGGAGAAATGTGAGATTACACACAAGTAATGGTACGTCACTGCTCATCATGAGCTGAACCCTGGCCGCAAGACTGGCTGACTTGGAGAAGTTGACGAGATATTTGAGGGAGAACGTGAGGGATACGTGTTGGTTCATCTCGATGACGACAGCCTGGCCATCCTCGTCTTCATTCTTCTTTGTCTTTGCCTTTTTGTTTGGTTTTGAGGCACCATTCGCCTTCATAAAGATCAGGAAGTGTGAAGACCAAAACATTAACACCATGCACACCTTCTTTCGCTTCTTGCTCTTTCCTTCATCCTCGCCTTCATCTTCATCCTCCTTCTCATCCTCCCCCTCATCATCCGAGTTCGGCTGGAACTCCTGTTCTTGCTCTTCATCCATCTCTACATCGTCGTCCCTTTCCTCCTTCACCTTCGCTTTCCCAGCTTGGGTTGAACCTTCTTCGGCATCCTCCTCATCGGGGTCTTCCTTGGGCTTAACCTTGCCGATCTTGCCTTCACTATGTTTGAGCAAAACGTTTCCGTTGGCAGCTTCACCCTCGCTGGTGAAGCGAATACCCTCCTTGCTGACTTCGATACGTACACTTTCGCCTAGTAGTGAGAGGTCGCGCACTATCCTCGTAAATTCTGCGGAAGGCATGGTGATGCGAGCGTCATATTCGGTATCTGGGATACCGAGTTGGTCCGAGTCGATGTCCATGAGCTTCATGTCGTATTCGGCAACACGATCCGAGTCTGGTGGTCCGTGAGAAGGCTAAAAAACAATATCAAGGAGAGCTACGTACTTTTGGCCTCATAGACCAAGTTGAGAACATCAGCTTCGTCCGCGGCTTTGAGAGTACAGATATCGTCGTCCTTCGCACACTTGAGGACTTTCGTGAGCGATGTCAGATTGACACCGAGAGGCATGGGCCTATCGCATCGATACGTTTGGAAGCCATCTGATTGAAGATGGACCGCAACAAGCGCGACATGAGAATTGTCCATTGCTTGGAGGTTGATTCCCTCCTCATTGCATTCGAAGTTGGCATCTGTTACGAGCTCCTTGATCGCTGCAGGACGCGATGAGAAAGAGCCTTCGCGTACACGGAGAAGGAAGACTGACCATCAAGGAGTTTTTTGAGGATAGCAGCCTCCTGGAGTTTGGCCTCGAGCATGGTGGTGGTGGTGGAAGAATAGATCGGCTCTAGGCGCGTCGTCCCCTATCACACGCGTGCGGTCACACAATGTCACATCACGTTTGATCACAGGATGTTGAATTTGTTCTCCTTTTGACATCTCTTTATGTCTCGCCAACAGCTTCGCAGATATCGGCTTCTCGAACTCGAGAAAGAGCAACATTTGGAAGACGCAGAGGGCCTTATTGTGACAGAGGTGCATTTTAGTCGTATGAAGGACTTATGTATCCTAACGTCTTTCTTTAGGAACAACGTCAATTATTGCTTGACTCCTTTATGTCCGTTAAGATCGAGTTTCATGATTTGGACGGCTTGCGCTGGACGCAGACGGCTTTACGACGGTTACAGGTTCGTCCCTCACTATATTCGCTGTCTCGCTCATAGATTTACCACCTTACACAGCATCACCACAGACCGACAATTCTTGCTCCTGTTTATCCGAGTTGTCCTCTGGCTGTCCCACTGAAAGCACAGACTCCATCCTGTGATATGGAAGCTACTATTCGTGCTTCAGCAAGGCGTACAAAATCCAACCTGCATCAGCTCCGTCAACTCTATTGTAAACGCGAGAGTGGTAGTGCCGCTCCGACTAGCTCTCCACTGTGAGTGGTCGATGCAGCTGGATATACAGCTGGTTGCTGAACATTATCCTAGGTTTTGGGATGACGATTCCGAGACAGATAGCCCGTCATTGGGTTTTCCAATACCACCATCCATGATTTCCCCTTCCTCGCCGAGCAACGGCTTTCCTAGCGGTCTTGGCTTCATAAGCCCGATCTTTAACGAACAGCCAGCTCGTCAGCTAACCACGAACCAAGACCACTCCTCATCAACTGAAGCCGACGACTTCTTTCACGACTCTGTCCTGCACTCGACCCCCTCACGTTCACATTCGTCTCTCTGGGTATCATGAAGATTCAATCATTCATCATAAGAGCATTGTCGTATTTTAACTGCCGTTCGTTACCCACAACCGGTTGTATCACTAGCAGATGTAATACTATCACTCTTTCGTCCACCCCGCCGAAATAACCAACTCCTCCGGTGTTCGACCGAATGTTATTGTGCTCCTTGAGAAGTTGTGGCATCGTAGGGCAAGACATACTTCGACTCGATTGCCGCGTTCTCTGGATCAACGAATTCGTGTAAAATGAATCCAAGCCCATCTGCGCCCATGCAGACAGTCAAGGGTGAATCTTGTGGGTTGCGAAGAGATCTCGTAAATCTCGTTTGACTGTATGAAAACAGTCGCAGAGGCTTTACTTCAACGTTCCTGGCTTTGACAAAATAAGGTCCCTTCTGGGCAACCTTTTCCAAATTGTGACACCTCTAAAGTAAAAGAAGTCAGATAAGTGTTGGAGCAAGAAATGGAAGGCTTACGCAAGGGATTGAAGCCTGGGTACGAGACGATGAGGCATTATGATTTTTGGTTTTGTACGAGATATGAATGTTTTCACGTGAAGTCAATACGTCGTCTATACAGAGATCGCGGACTGGGATGTAACCCAATATGAGACTATAGTATTCAGCCAATCAGGTCATGGGCATTACCCATTGCGACGGTTACTACCAGATGTAGAAAAGGATAAGACTGCAGTACTACTCCACCAAACCATACATGTACCTGTACTATTACTTTTGGCATTCCTCTACAGCGAGTCAAAATCCGTCGGTGACTCGGAGTCTGTCAATGAGTTGTCGGGTGATGAGGTCGAGGCTTCATACGGCATGATGTACTTCCACTCGATTTCCGCATTGTCTGGGTCAATAAACTCATAAATAACCAGTCCCAAACCATCTCCTCCTGTCCAAATCGTAACCAGGGTGTCGGGTGTATTTGCATAGACATTCCTCAAATCGTCTTCTAGCTGTTTTCGACAATCATGATGAGCCTTACTTTCTCTTGTGGAGATGTCAATGATCCTCGCTGTGATGTAGTAATCGCCCTTTTTCTTGCATGGGGCCCATTCGTGCTGCTGGAATAGAAAATAACATCAGTGATTCGGACGGCAATTTAAATTTCAAAACTTCATACGTCTGAAAAAGAGCACCGTATACGAGCTAGCATCCGTGGTGACTCCTGTTCAAGATTCCTCCTTCGATACAGGATGTAAAAATCTTGTCGAGAGCTCCATATATGGTCTAGGACGAGGCTACCAACTTGGACGTCATGAAGGATTTTTATTTCCTTCAATACACGCACCGCCACCTCGTCCTACTTGATAGTCAACTTTTAAAATATCATCAAAAGAAGTTTGACGTACAAATAACCAGTTGGGTACGAAAGATTCCACTTGTGCAGAGCCAGCACTATCAAAGCGATTTGACGACATCACGTGCACTCTGTGGATAGTATCGGCGTCCCGAAGGACAATCCAGCTACAAGTTGCCCTTGATGACTGAATTGTCCGGCTGGCCTGAGAGTATAGCATTCTTTGATCTCTAGCCATGCCACTTGGTGAGCTTGGCCAGTAAATCGTAAGATCATCCTAAGGTCTAAAATGTTCATCATGAAGCCTCTCTAGAACGAAGGCCATTGGCATCAGCGCATCATATCACGATGACGAGGAAGGTGCTAGTACAAACCCTGTGAGACCTCTTTGAGAATGGCAATCGCACTGTCAAGTATATAATCTGACAATTCTTCTATGCACTGGGCTGGCGAGTCAATACCCCACATGACTTATTGAAACTTTATCATGATAATCACGATAAATATCCAATACAATCATAATAAGGTCGGAATCTTTGATAACATTTCAGTATGTTTTCAATAATACGGCTGCCGTATTGACTCACCCACCCAGTGTATGGCCCGAAGAAATCTTTTCACCTGATAGTCCCGGAACGACTTGTGTTGAGCTTCTACCCTCGTTTCACAAAATGAAGTAGAAACTCGTATAACAGAATGTAGGTGGTAGACAGAGGCATATGCGACATCACGGCCCATGCGCAGCCATTCAGCTGCCCGTGGAAAACTATACCCACCGCCGGGAATTCCAGGAAGGATTCCTGAAAAGTACAATAGTCGAAGAGTTCGGGGAAGGGTTCTCTTGGGAATGCGAGAGATGATACGATCATAGAGAGCATTGGGGTCCGGAGGAGGACCATCAGTGGCTTCGCCTACAGCTGCATGGAGAGCTTCAACGGGACGACATGATTTGAGCCATCGATAACTTGTTCTTTTACGCGAGATGTTGAATAATGTGGAAGCTGTTCTTTCGGCTGATTATACAGGTGCACCACCACGAGCATTTGTCACACACTATTGAAAATCCGTCCTCATACTCGTCCCCGGAGATGCACTGGATCGCGTCCTCGGACGCCTTCCGCTTCACGCCGACAACAGCGAGCATAGAGGAGGATGAACAGCAGGACGAGATGCGTAAACAAGATCATACTGCTGACTAACACTGTTTATATTCTCTGGCACTCATCACATCTCTCCATTATGTCTCTCAGATGCAGACTCCTACCCAGTTAGCTTCATGCTCTTTTTGACTTGCAACAAAGTCAGACACCGTACAAGACACTAGAAGTGGGGGCGACATAACGGGTAAGATAAGCAAGCCGGGCGGACAGGCGGACAGGCGGATCGGTGGCAGTTCTGACTCTCGAAATACAGAACGTCCTCGGATATTCCGCCCCGATTTCTTTACGGACATTCCGTTCCGATTCTACTTTCGTCATTCCTTGTCAGCCTCCCGTTCCGTCTCGATCGCTCTCTTTATTGCATGCTTAGTCTTTTCATAAATACTTGTCTGCCTCTCGGGCTCAGGGATGGGAGCATCGCTGGTATTTCAGGCACAGCGATCCTGTCCGATGGAGCTTTCCGTTGTCGAACAACATCCACTTCCTTTCCTCTCTTCTTTTCCACAGCCATCCATCTACTCTTTTGACGACATCCCCATCAACCATGCGCCTCCACTTCAACTTCAGCCTGTGCACCCACCTCGTGCCCGCCACTTGTCCTTTTGCATCGGCTTCAACACTGCCCATCACCATCAAAATTGTGCAAACCTGGAGTATGCACATCTTCCGCTTCTCATTCCACACCCACCCGTCCGGCTCCGCCCTCTCCCTCGGCGTCTCTTCTCTGCGTGGCCTCTGAGCAACCGAGGAGGTCGTGCTTGGCTGGGGTTGGGACGACGGGAACGCAATGCATAGTTTGCCTGCACTACTCAAGACACCAGGGATGTTCCCGTGAGTTTTTTACTCTGCTTCTTTATCACACATTTATTCACGCTCTAGCCTACGTCTTCCTTTTTCTTCAAACTCCCACTCTCACTCTCGCATGTCCTCACCGTACTTTACCTCAAATTCGCACTTGATCCTTACCTCTAACCTCAACTGAAACTGAAGCACAAACTTGACATACGACTCGCACCCATTCAACCCACAGCAGATCCGGCACCTCCGGCACCAAGTAACCAACATTCTGCACGTCCCCTCATCAACGTTCACCACCTGCGCCTGCGGATCCCGGGTGAGGGACTGCGCGCTCATGCAGATGGCTGCATTCCTCGACGTGCAGGGCGACTAGCTGTCGCCATGTGTATATCTGCTGCTCACTGGTCACACGAATGGGATGGAAGACGATTGGAAAGAGAGGGAGGTAGATCTTGACCCGCTCGTGAGGAAGAAGAGGAGG
>KQ963711.1:7910-18556 GCA_001563735.1 Leucoagaricus sp. SymC.cos | reverse complement strand
AAAGTGTTTCGCTTTCTGGTGTTGCATGAGAACTGCACAGCCAGTCAGAGTGTACTCGTGAAAAAAAAGATATCGGCGCACCTTTTTCATCTTCAAACTCGCGTTCGCAGTACCAGCACCAGGGCCGCAAGATCTGTAGATATAAGTACCGCATACACCGTAAGTCACGCGAGGGACAGTACCTGCTTATTCTTCTTCTTGCCCATTATGCGTGTTGTGCGTGGAGGAAAGGGTGGGGCGCACGTGAGCTCCGCTCAAGGAGTCATCATTACCAGGATCTTCCCACGATACTATTTTACATGATGGATATTATCTAATACAACACTTTGCTCAGCCGTTGCGCTTCGGTAAGCAGAATATCGCCCCGCTTCACCACCTGCTCGTACTGCGCGCTCTTTAGTGACGGCCGTGTCGTCTCAACAATTCCATTGACTTTGTCTATTGAGCAGTGAAGCCGTCCATTGGCGATGAACCGCGAAAGTTCGCTGAGAGATTATTAATTAGATTTGTGAATTGAGTGATGTCATCGAACACTCACTTGTCGATATAGTCGACTGTGACGCCGAAAGCGGCAGCGAGACTGTCGAGAGTTAGACTGCGGTAGGACTCGAGGAGTTGGCTGTATGCAAGTATCCGCATCTCCCTAACGTAGTAGCGGGTATGAGGGGAGAGAATGCGCGATGGAAGGAGATGCGTTTGTTCGAGGGTGGCTACAAAATGCATTAGGCTCAATAATTCTTTCGAGTGGCAAAAGGCGTACCGAGAGCGGAGAAAAACTTGTCGTAGCGGCAATTGTATAGGTTTTTGATGAGTTCACCAAGTACAGGGATTTCAGGCAGGACTTGGTTAACCTCGGGAGCACCGATCACTTTCTTCTTGAGGTCAACACGCTTGAGGGTAAGAGCATTGGAAATGACGGTGAGTGCGACAAAGTCATGGTATGAAATGAGTTCAGTGGCGGTGAATGTCGATAGAGCATCAAGCAGGAGTTCGCCTCCGCGCTTGAATTGTCGGATGGATAGTAGGTGAAGGCCATTGTATACTTTCAGACGGTTCCGACGGTCCCAGTCACCACCTTCCTCAATCAATCTACGAGATACATGATGAGATATTCAATCCGGAGATGAGGTGCGACTTACGCTTCAGCTTTCGTCACATAAGTATTGATAAGATCGTGGTCGCCAAAGAAGAATCCAATCCGAACGAGCGTCAGTACAATATCTATCCGCGAACCCAATCCAGGGGTCTTTTCCAGAGCAAGCTTCTGAGCTTCCACTGCTCGATCCTAATTCCTCTCATAAGCTTCGGGTCAGAACGAACCAATATTTCACAAACGCACCTTATCGCCAATCCGCGTCAAATAATTCGCTCTCGCCTTGAGCGCATCCGAAATTTCAGATTCACCTTCTTGCTTCTCAGCCTCCGCAAGTCGCTCATCCAATATCTTTAGTTCATCCTCATTAGCCTTCTCCAACGACTCCAGTAAAGCTTTATCCAACGACAACACAGAAGAAGTCGACGTTATAGACTTATAATACGGTGCCATCTCTGTCCGTCAAAAATCTCAGCACACACCTCGTTAATCCAAAAGCAAAGAAAAGCAACATACGATCAGCCTGAATACCCTCCAACAATTTTGTCCTAGCCTCCGCATGTCGATCCTTAGACGCCGCATTCGAAAGCACAAACAAATTTTGCGGCAGCGCAAGATTCGGAATCGGTAGAACGGTGTCGTCAGCCATAATTTCGAGTGATGATGAAAGCAGTAGTCCTTGGGACGAAGGAGATATGACGCGTCGCTCTAAGGGTACCAATTTTCCCACGGGCTCGACGCGTCATTCTATTGATCTCATTAACCAGCTTGTGTTCTAACTGTTATCTATCAACAATGTCCTCTACAGACCTCCTCGCACAGGCTGAAGCGAATCCGGCTTCTGCAGAGAAGATATACAAGCACATTCTCTCTGAGGATTCTAGTACGGCCGATGCTCAGTTGTTGAGGGATAAAGAGATTGCTCTCGTCAAACTCGGCGAGCTCTATCGAAATCAAAAGTACGTTCACAGTCTACTTGGTTGAATATCTACTGAAGTGGAAGTAGGAATGCGAAAGCATTGGCAGAAGTAATCGCACTTTCCCGTTCATTCATGTCTTCCACCGCCAAAGCAAAGACCGCCAAGCTCAGTATGTCAAAAATCCTATACTCCTCTCACTACATACAGCGCGCTTACCGCTTTATAACACCAGTTCGAACTCTCCTCGACTTCTTCTCCGCCATTCCAAACAGTCAAGAAACCCAAATGAACACTCTAACAGACAATATCGCTTGGGCCAAAGCTGAAAAACGCGTTTTCCTCAAACACAGTCTCGAAACTCGTCTTGTCGGCCTGTATGTCTGATCATTCCCGAGTCGCATTTTTTTGGCATGGAATAATCATGGCCTGTATAGACAACTAGAATCACAACAGTTCCAACTCGCACTCACGCTTATCGACAATCTCCTTACCGAACTCAAACGTCTAGATGATAAGATGATCCTCACAGAAGTACACCTTCTCGAAAGTCGAGTATACCGCGGTATCGGTAATCTACCAAAAGCAAAAGTACGCTTCTCCCTCTCGCTTTCCCCATTTCCGTTCTTATCTCACCCTGATACGCTGGTATGACAGGCCGCCCTAACATCCTCACGAACGGCTGCAAACTCGATCTACTGTCCACCCACGCTCCAAGCGTCTCTCGATCTCCAATCCGGTATTCTCCATGCCGAGGATAAAGATTACACCACCGCCTATTCGTATTTCTTCGAATCGTTTGAGAATTTGTCTTCTCAAGGAGACGATGGAGCACTTGACGCGTTGAAGTATATGCTTCTGTGTAAAGTCATGCTTAACCTCGTACGTCCCTGGTTCTCTCTCGATCTACCATTGTTGAAGGTGACTTGCGACTCATTCCAACTTTTTTTTTGTCATTTCAGCCCGAAGATGTCACTTCACTTTTAACTAACAAACTTGCCATTAAATACGTTCATCTACGTGACGTGGAGAGTATGCGAGCTATCGCACGGGCACATCAAGAACGTAATCTCGCAGACTTTGAGAAAGCTTTATTTGACTACAAACATGGTTCGTCTTACCCTCCATTTGTGCGAGATCTCGTGACTCACCCTTTGTCAACTTCATCTGTCTGTTTTCCGGTTTCTGGTATGATGCGATACATAGAACTCTCATCAGACCCAACAATTCGATCACACCTCGCAGCATTATACGATACTCTCCTCGAACAAAACCTCCTACGAATTATTGAACCTTATTCTGTCGTCGAGATTTCGCACGTCGCGTCGTTGGTCGGCCAGGGTCAGCAGGCTGTTGAAGCCAAGTACGCCATTGCCTTTTTTTTTTTTTTTTTTTCCTTCTGCATGCGTATTCTGACTAACAATCGCGCGTCCATGATAGGTTGTCGCAGATGATCCTGGATAAAGTATTCCATGGCGTCCTTGATCAAGGACGAGGATGTCTACTTGTATTCGATGAGCCAGAAGTCGATGTGAGCACCATTTCTTTATTCCTTCCACTCCCACTTTCTGAAGACTTTGGTTGACCAAAATGTGGGGAAATAGAATACATATGGTGCTGCAATTGATACCCTGGAGCAAGTTGGTAAAGTTGTACAGTCGTTATACGCCAAGGTATGTTATCATTTCGTGCCACACTGATTGGTCGGTTGTTAATCATGATATGGCAGACGGTGAAAATAGCATGATGTAGTACTTAGTCATCAAATAATATAACCTCCCCCTTTCGTTAGCTCCTAGAAGATCAGTTCTGGGCGGAAAGTTGTGAGCGCTCTCGAGTGACCGGTTTATACCTGCAATGTTTTGTAATCTGATACATCGTCGTTCCGCACGGTCCTTCGGGCGCCGTTTTTTGTTAGCAGGGTCATGCTGGAGGAACGAGATTAAATGGAAAAGGCGATGTGGACTTTTCCTGGATCGCGATTGTGGTGACTGCTGTCTCTGAGCTATCATATCTAAAAAAAACAACGGATTAAATGGAATTCTTCGATGTAGATCTAGTTTTTGACAATGATCATCTACAATCTCGACCTCTGACGGCAATTGCAAACAGCCTCGCCGTCTTTACCTTACAAAACGTGATCACCTATCCAGCATTGCCCATCGAGTGATGAGAGACAATACACCCGGCCCTGGGTTGGATGCTTATCCCCGTTCTAGCCGTCTATGAATGTGTAAACTAGTTTTACCACGATGATATATAGCAAACTTCGTTGTTGTTAACTAAGTCGCTCATGAAGCCAATCCATTGAAAACAACTCGAAAGAAATAATATTCACAGCTAAGAAAAAAGGGAGAAGGGCAAATAATTTGTAGGAGTGAAGAGCTCAAACATAATTAAACATGATGATTCAAATAACCTGACTTCACACCAGATCCTATTTGCTAAGTACAACAACTGGTGACAGTAAGCTCAAGCCATCAAAAGTATTTTAATAAACATGGCTTGGAGCTACCATCCTCTGAAGTCCAGACTTGTGCAAAATCATCAGCTTTGATTAATCCACGCCGTGATCCTTTCCTTTTTCCAATCACAGTCACTGGAACTGGATGAGGATGTTTATTGCACCTCAAGAAGAAGTCCTTTCCCATCTTGTTGCTAAACTATCCAGATTTTAATTCCCCATTCAGCCTATCTTGGGGATGGACTCACCCCTACTGAAATGAAGGTGAGTTGGAGATAGTTTGTCATCTCGTCCAAGTGAGCTGAATTGAAATCGCAGTGCAGTTCAACAAAAGTCGTTCTTGTTAAGAATCCTCTCTTCCATAGCTCATCGGAAAACATCTTTGCATTATATCAGCTCTCCAGTCCAATGTTGACGTTGTAGAAGTGCTTGTTACTGACCTTATCTATGGCTTTCCATTCTTCGGGAGTTTCGGAAATCACGCGCGAAGGGGAGAGATTTTCCAGGTATTGCTGAAAGCAATCGTATGACAGTAGACACTCTGTGGACTCAATTTTGATGCTAATCCCAAGCGGGGAGCAATCTCGGGCCGACCTCGTAACATATTGTGCAATTTCGTTCGCAAACCCGTGCTGATTGTAAGACATCGGCCAATAAAATGAATTATTTGATTTCGGTTCTGTCTTGGACACTGACAAGAGGGTGCTCAGCATTCTTCAAGCTCCCTGAGAAACCATACAATCCTATACCCACCAAAAAGCTTCTCAAATAGCCATGTAACCACCTGTTGGATGATCTCCCCGCCTTTGTGACCCGGATCAATAGAGTATGCACGTGACCTCAGTGGGTCCTGCAAGAAGTCTCGGAAGGAGGTATGGTAGAAACCTGGGCGATAACGCAGCGGCAGCTTGACAACAGAACATAACGGGCGTAAGGATGTCAAGGCAGCATCTCGAGTGATACTCAGAGAGTTGCATATCACAGCAAGGTTCCAATTGCCACGATGCAAGCCTTTTTGATCAAGAAACATCGAGGCACCAAGGATTTGTCGGGTCACCTGAAAAACCTCGGGTTTGATCCCTTCAAGAATCTCGGTGTAGAGTTCATCGAGAACCGCGAGTGGGTTTCTGATCTGTTTGCGAGACAAGAGTATCCTTGTGATCGCCCGCATCACCCACTTCAGTTGATCAATGGGATTGGCAACATTGGGGTCTTCGATGAATCGGACTAGAACAGCGGCAAACACGAAATAGCCACGTGAGGCTTCGACGATCTTGACAAATTGACGGTGTATAGGCCACGCCGTTTCGTGAATGAGATCAGGGTATTGTTCGCGAATCTTCTTGAATTCGATGACCAAGTATTTCTCAACGTCCTGCTGTGCTTCATCAGAGTCAACGGGAACTTCCACGTCAAAGAAGTAAGTCCGAATTGTTTCCTCATCAAACACGGCCTTGAGATGGGCCTCGGGTCGGCTTGCGATTATCCAAAGAAGGGGGACTGATGGATTTTGTGCAGCGAAGTTACTGACCAACTGCACAATTTCACGGTGGATGCTAGTACTGTGCCGCCCAGTCTGCCGGTCGTCGCCGCATTCATCGAGCCCATCGATGGTGATAACCCATGTTTCCGATCCTTCGCCGATCCGCCTGCGGGAGAATGGTTCGATGAAAAGAACACGGAATTGTTCATTCATGGCCTTCTTCAATGAACGTGGATCTCGGATCATAACGTCTGATATGTATGCTGCATAAGACGCATCCCGAGTCGCTAACTGGTATGCCAGACTCGGGAACACTTGACGTGGATCTGTATGCCGGCGTTCCCTCGAGAAGAATAAACTGGCGCCGAGCTTTCGTTCTTCGCGCCAGCCCTCGGCGAGCGTCTGAATAATGGCCGATTTACCGACACCCGCTGGCCCTCGGAGCCAAAGAAGTCGTTTTCCCTCCGGTGGCTGAGTGAACCAGTCTTCAGCTTGCTGAATGAGCGTGGTACGCGTATCAGGATGACAACGAGGGGGTGGATCACGTTCGAAAGAATCGAGCTCGGCGCCTTTCATAATATATTCTTCTAGCCATTTCAAACCTGTAAAACGTCACAATCGTTATTGAGGTTCTGTAACAAGAGACTGTGGAAGCTTACATTTAGGAGGTTCGTCGCTTTGTGTGCATATGTTTTGTTCCACTATTGTTGAATTGTTAATTGCAAAGTTGCTTGCAGCCGGAAACAGCCCAGCAGCATGGACATTCGGGCGCCCCGTGCTTCGGTTTTCTACAGTGCGTCAGGCTTCAGCACTTTGCAATGACAACAAACTAACACACCCTGTGTGTGTTTGGAGGAGACGTTTAGAGGATTGGCGCTTGAGCCGTCGAGGGTGCGGGTATGTTTGTTCGCCCCTGTCAACTCGGCTGTCGGCCAGAGAGCCAGTTCGATCAGATTCAGCGCTGTAAGAGGATTATTTAAAGGCGCCTTACCAGAATCGCCAGATATCTGTGAGCTTGTGGTTGTAGTAGCACCCTGTACGAGCACCGGAGTGACCTGGCGAGCGATGATTTGATTTTGTTCCCCCACAAGATCCGTGGTGCCGCCCGAGGTAGCTGCGGAAATGTCGAGACATAAGATTCGCATGAATCGATTTATGAGCATAGGTAACTCACCTGAATGGGCGTCTGCTTGTGTCCTTGAATACTGTGTCGTGCGATGTCGCTTTGAAGGTCCGGGGTTCTCCGAGTCGTTTGCCAGCGGAGAATAAGATCGACGTTTGATACCACTCTGCGAATAACACTTATGAGCGTGATCACGAGTGTACCGAAACAATAACGCACCGTAACTGACGAGGACGAGACAGCCGAGCCGGAAATTTGAGTACTGCCCAGTCCCGATGACCGCGGCTGGTATGAATGTTCCTGGTGGGATCATCAAAACATGAACTGCAAATTTGGCTCAAAACGTACTATTGAAGAGCAGGGAGTAGTTTGCAGATCGTTCTCCAGAAGGGCAGGAATCGCCGGAGGTGCAGGTAATTGGGAAAGCTCGCACAATTGAGAGGTACCTGGGTAAGTTCCGTCGTATAACGAGATAGAATTCTCGAAAGGCGGATCCATATAAAGTCCAGGAAAAAGTCCGGCTTGTGTCTGTAGCGAAGAGGAGACTTCCCATGCATTTGCATAGTTCCCAGAAGGCACACTTGGAAGAGAGGACGGGCCCACATTATAGGACATATTCTAGTCATTGTCAGAAAAGCATTAGAGAGACATGGATGCTGACGTACGGATGATAATTCAGTGAAAGTGTTATCCGATGCCAGAGAGTTTGTCAGAGTCGGATTGGCAAATTCCTGGTGTAGAGGGGCGGCGAGATATGTTTCGTCCCATGTTACAGGCAGTGGGGTTTGTGCGTCGAATGAAGTGGCAGTTGTCAGATAGTTTGTGTTATAGCTCGACAGCGAATACGCAGTGGATGATGGACTCGTGTTGAAGGATAAATCCTACACGCTGTAAGAAAAGTGTCCCTAAGAGATTGGGGTGGACATACAGACGACGAGCCAGTGAAATCATACGCCGCCTGGACAGCTGTCGTGGAAAAGAAAGAATTCTACAAAAACCATGAAAGGAAGACTTAACGGAGGACCTTCAAGAGGACGTACTTCAGCATCAAGATGAGTCAGATAAGTGAGATTGAATGTGCTTTGGGCATTTCTGCTACCAACCGCGTAACTCAAGTCGTTTTCAAACAAGAAGTTGTCGGGCGCTTGAATGTTCGTTGGTGGAGGCAGAACGTTCTGAAGTGAATTCTGGATAGCAGCTCAGGGCAAGAGATGAAAGGGTGCATACTGCAGTATCTAGAACTGCCTGGGAACCTACGTTTGATTGCAAAGGAGGTTCGAGCGTTGCAACTTCGAGGGCATATGCTCTCTTGTAGTCGTCGTGCAAGTACTGTGTATGGATTCGTTGCGGGTCCTGAGCTGTAAAATAGGACATGCTCGGCGCAGGAGCGCTCAGTGCAGGGATCTTTTAAGTCGATAAGAGAGTGCTAACATCGGTAAAGAATTGACATACCGGACTCCCGTTCATGGTTGTATTTCTATCCCGTCCTTCTTGCGTCAAGTGTGTAAGTCTAGTTTGCCCCGGGATTGTGTCAGTGTTGAAGGTGAAAGTGGAAGATTGATTCCAGTGCTGGTGGTTGGACGGCATTTAGCGTTTTGCACGTGAACTCAAGGTGACGATGGTGGTCGAGTGGAAGAGATGCAGAAGTAGTGAAGAAGCCGTAAAGCGCATAAGGCATGATGCAGGCTCCTGCGGCCTCAAGGAAGTATCGAAAGCCGGACTGCCACGCTGATTGCATCCTTGATGGACTGATGACACCACTCCCAAATGCGGAACTAATGTAACCATCAGCATGGCAGTCCGGCTTTCGATAAGGAAGCAGTGCAGTTATAAAAATAGACCTAACAGCAAAGAAAATTCGTTGGTTCAGTGATCGAGGCGGTCCGCTTGTAACGGGTAGACAATCATTCAAGATTGCGAGTTTGACCAATTATTTATCAGTCCGCGAGTGGGATCGAATGCTGGTTGCTAACCTTTGCTACCTGAGGGCTGAAGAATTGGTCCAAGTCAGATCTCAGATCTCGGGGCGGGGCATGCCCTTTCCCAGGATGATAACTCTCATCCTCTCCTGATCCTTCTCTCAGATCCCATTCCAAAACGATGTACATGTGTCCTCTGTCGAACACCATTAAGCATTCATTGTCAACGTCGCGAGCACTCAAAGAGCACAAGCCCTTGAACATGAAAACTCGGCACTCAATAATGAAGTCCACATTCCGCTTTCGAATCCCCATCCTTCAGCTTCGTCCTCGATGCAGGGCGCTCAAGAGTCGATGAATCAGTTGACACTTTCTCTTCGCACACTCAACGAGAAACTCACGACGACTGAGAATCTCCTAGCACGTCGGACAACAGGACTCATGCAATCGCTTGGTGAACTACCAAAATCCAAACCAGCTACAGATGTCAGAAACGGCTTATGAACTCTCCGCGCGGATACGAGGTCACGAGGAAGCGTTCAAGTCATGTGAACGAGGGCTCGAGCCTAAAGCCCAGCTCGCTGAGGATCAGGCTAGAATGAGCATATGTGCCGTTGAGGAGTACGCTAACCTCGTCGGAACGCTCGAAGGAAGGGGGCATATCGGCAACGGACATGCTGCGCTGAGTGCCACGGAGGATAATTCGGAGCAGGTGTTCCCGGAGTTCGTAGAAGAATGAGAATACTTGACTTCCGTCCGTGCAGCATGATCCCACGTTACTCATACCACGTTCGTGAAGTCTTCGCAGAATGCGCTCACGGAACTCGCTGACGCACGGATGAAGCTGGAACTCGTGGAGCGAGATGACACCACGGCTGCGAAGATGGTCTCTCGAAACATGTAATGTTCTTTCCATCTCCCTCTCAATACTCCAGCTCATTTCATTCCCAACACGAAGCTCTCACAAACTCAGACGATCCACCTTCAAAACTCCCTCTCAACGCCTACAACCCGCCATCCCTCCACGCTCTCCTCCTTAACCTCACACATCTATGTTCTCACACACTCCTTGAATACCTTATATTCTCACAACGCCCATTTCTCAGCCGCGGTTGACGACTTAGGAAACGAGGTTCTCAAAGAAAGCTTCGGTTGGCGTCAAGAAGTCAGAGGGAGAATACGTCTTGTAGGACGAGAAGAACAGGTCTTGGAGAGCCCAAGGAGATGGTTGAGAGGGGCTGAAGAGAGACTGGTTTGAATCGGTGGTGACGAGGAGAGGGAAGAAGTGATGGAGATGATCCAAGACGCGAAAATTCTGGTTGACAACCTCGACAGTCCACTTACAGTGCCTGTTTCAGGCTCGCTAGCACATCTTATCACGATACAGAGTGCAGTCGACGACCTTGTACAAGAAACTCAAGCTGGGCAAACCAGGAGAATTGCAGCGGAGAGAATGATCGTTCATCAAGGTGATGGAGTCCTTCAGGAGGGATCACCCATTTCGCTTCCTAAGGACACGCTAATTGGGCCATACGAAGCCAAACTACCTTCCAATCGGCCCTCTCCCACCCCACCTCTTGACGTCCCCTCCCCAATGACCTTGCCTCCCAACGAGGTTTCAACGCATACATCCTCTACGGACGCGAT
>KQ963704.1:0-16242 GCA_001563735.1 Leucoagaricus sp. SymC.cos | reverse complement strand
AGCAGGAATCAACTTCCTGATCCACCACGAGTGTCAACACCAAACCCCCCCGATGTCATCTTTCTATATCTGGTTATTCCTCCGAGGTACCCAAATTATCGCGTCTTCTTGACTTTTTTTTTACTTTCAGCTTCAACCTCCGACGTCCCGCTTGTGTTCACAGGACGATCATACGCCAATACATATGTGTCGACCTTGTTCTCTCTCTCCATCTCTGTCGATAACTACCGTTGCACGTTCTTTTCTCTGTTTCATCTACTGGTTACACGCTGCTTTTAGATTTTGGATACAACATCACAATTTACTCGTAAATTGCATTGACATTGCTCATTGCAAGATGGCTAACGCTCCCTCATGGTCAACAGCTCCCCTAATTACATACTGATATGAGTGGAACGCTTGATGCGGCACAATTCGGCCAATGCAGGGTCGTCCGCACATGTACATCACACCGTACATGAGGCATCGGAAATAACATGTAGTGCACCATTTCTATTATAGTACAATGAAGTTTCGACGTCGACAACAACGAAAAACAAAAGTTCCGTGATTAGATCGAGTTAATCTTTCCACATCACAAACTTCGTCATCGCTCGTCACTAGGATCCAACGCACCAATGAACGACCAAATCCGTCGCGACAAATCATCGGCACGGGTCACTAGGGCCTCGGCTTTTGTCAGGTTCGATCCGGAATATACTTAAGCAGGATACCGACGATCATTCCAAATCCATATGCACTTTGTCATTGTCTCCCTCCTTTCTTCAGCAGCAGCTTGCGACTCCGATCTACCCTTCCAACACGCCGGTAACCAACTCCCCTCCACATTGCCCCACGGCACGACAAGGCACAAGACGTCCAGAGACAGTTAAGATCAAATATCAAATTAAGTGCTGCTTCTAGTCCGAGAATGATCCATCCCGTCTCTCAAGATAATTAGTACTTTGTAGGAAATGTTACAGTACAAAAACTGATTGGTCCGGCTGATAACCTGGTGCAAATTGACGCTCGTCGGTTTTTCAAGATTAGGTCTCCAGCTCGTGATTCCGATTTCAATTATTCTCGACTCGGACATCATTAAGTCAAATAACCGATGCCGTCCAGACACACAATTTTACGGATGTCTTTCTCTTAGATCCGACTCGGCGGAAAGGATGTGTGTGATTTTTCCGATGTGTGCTACACTCACCCTCCTATCTTCTCGAACTCGTTCTATCCCAAGCTATGTAAATTCCAATACCTAGAGATCAATTTCGCACGGTTCGGAGCATCACCAGTTTACATTCTAATAATCACATCTTCATAGGCGTTCCGTTGGACAAGTAGCTCGGGCCAGCGATCCGTTACACTCCCGAGTTCCCCTGATTCCGAGGAATTCCTCCAGCTTACTAGAATCATAACATTGTGTTGGTGGTAAATACGAACTTGGATGATGGAATGAATGTAGCGGTTGAAGAGCTTGATGAGTACATTAGAGGCTTAGGAACCAGGAACTGGCCGTCGACTCGGAAGAAGAAACCAAGTTTAAGGCTATTTATGGCAGTGTTCCTTTAGGTTTTAAAGTTCTTGTGTTTGATTGTAGCGGAACTGCTCTTGAAGCTACGTCATTTGAACGTACGCAACAGGTTGCTTGTGCGATTGATAGGATGGTGGGAGTTTCAGGTTATTAGGAGAACATGATGGTTGTATGGACGAAAGATAATCGTGGTGAATTGTAAGACAATATAAACCGGTCCACACAGATAATTTACATCTAGTCGTACCAGTTAATCAACCCAGGCCTGGCAGCGATCCGTTTCGCTCGCCCGATGATTCCGATGTCAATGAGCCTCCAGCCCGTTTTTCCTCCAGCTGAGCATATGTTGGTACTGTCCTGAACACCGGTTATCATATATTGTAATCACTACCTGGGGAAGGCTTCTCACAGGTCATCGGTGAACCGGAAATTCAACATGCAATGATCATAGTGTTCAGGTTGTAGCAGACAACATTCACTAATACTACAAAATGAAATTATATTGCGCAAAACCAACGAGGAAAAGCTAAGCGTATAACTGATGTATACAAATCAGTGCTACTACAATTGTGTACAAGGAATCATGTAAATCTAGAATTCCCCAGAAAAGTCCAGGCAAAAAAAAGTACAGCTCTCATCACCTTTTCCAAACATATGGACCATGAAAGGCTGGCCTGAATCCAAAGCAACCTCGAACTGCAGACAAAGAAGCCTGCCCCAGGTGTGCTTCCACTCATGAGCACTTGACAAGCTTGTTGGTAGGCTTTTGACTTGATGTAATTGCTCATTTGACTGTAGTTCGCATTGGCTCGGTGAAGGTCCTCCTAATCATATGATATGGTGCTTAGATCAAGGTGAAGAAGAGAACAAGTGGCTGATTTTTAAAAAAAATTAAAAAAAAAGAGAACAAGTGGCCACCTACACAACTATTGTAGCTCTGCACGAGTGCCCAAGTTGATTGTGGAGTTGAATAATTAGAGATGGGCTGCATTTCTATCAGGACAGCTGACAAGAAATCCAAAAATTTAGACCTGAAATTCTTCTTTGACACTCGGCCGATGAGGGTATGGGCGTCAAACCTGACATTAAGCCTGTTGAGATCAAAGGATTGGAGGGGAGTAGATCGCAAGAGCCCCCAGTCCTCAAGTTTAGACCGAAAAAGCTTATGATCAATGGATGTCAGAGGACTTTAATGGGCGAAGAGGGGGTAGAAGGACACACTTGTTGTAGCCAACGATTGAATACCGCCTGCCGCATTCCCGACATCTCATTTCCCATATCTAGTGCTTGGAAGAAAATGGATAGGTGCTCGAGGTCACAGCAGGGATCTATGCGCAGTCCTTCAAGGAGAAAGGTAAACGCTTTCTCAAACAAAAAGTCGGAATCCAACTGTAGCTCCAAAATCCACGCGGAGGTCAATCGTAAAGTGATCCTGGGCCACGATAGATGGATAGCACCCATATTGAAGCTGGAGCCTACTTCTCATAAGATTTTCACAGAGGATGTAATAGCTGCGACTCACTGGCAGGGCTGCAGTATTCCATGAGAATACGAACAACACAGCGCCAACATCGTGCGCGTGCTGATTGTGGGGCATCAAAGAAAATACCAGATCAAGAGGGCGTTTCTAAGTAGTCAAGAAACGATTTGTGATAGGGAATTACTAAAACCCTGTCTGCTTCCTCCAGCTCGGATATTTTGAGGACGGAATGCAGTTTGTGAAGGGCACTGTGGGCGTCAGCCTGACGGAGACCCCAGTAATTACAAGAATTGGCAAATACTGGCCGACTACTTGACGAAGTGGGATTGGTGATACCAATGTCAGAGTGCAAATCCGTGAGTATTGATTGTGTTTGAGGAAGTATCTCATGAGGTATTTCTACCAGGATTGCAGTATAAAGTACATCGAGTACTGCAAACGGGTTGGTTCCAGAGATGGGAGTTGATTCAATGACGTCAAGGACTTTCCGAAGCTGGGAAATGGGGTTTGCATACTTGGAACCACCGACGAAACCAATGATGGTAGATGCGAAGATAAACATCCCATTCGCGCTCTTGGAAATCTTTGAGAAGTGAATTTCCGCTGGCCAGAACTGCATCGATGAAGGGAAGGATGAGGGATAGTTCTCTCTGATTTCTTGGAATTTGTCCTGCAAGTAGCACTCGACGTCCTTGCAACCTTTATCAGAGTCGATAGGGACTACAAACTCTAGGTATTTGGAAGAGCCAAGTCTGTTCATGGAAAGTCGAATGTGCGGCTCTGGGCGGCTTGCGAAGAGCCAAATCAAAGGAGAGGTCGGATGTTGGGATATCATTTGACCGATAAGCGAGATGATCTCGCGTTGACCCCACTCTCCATCACATTCATCCAAGCCATCGAGGTCTATCAATGCTGTATTGTGAAGTCCTCCAAATAACTCCTGTCCGACGAATGGCAAAACGAACAGTTGCTTAAACTGCTCTGCCATTGATTTCTGTAGGATTTTCGGATTCTGTGTAAGAAGATCGACAACATGCTGATGATAAGGCGGGTACTTGATAGTCAACTGATACGCGGGGGTGACAAATACACGCCGTGGATCATTTCGCCTATTAACCTTCAAGAAAAAAAAGATGGCCCCCAATATAGAATTTGGCGAGCTGGCTTCAAGCTCAGATATTGTTTGCATAATGGCGGACTTGCCAACGCCGGCAGGCCCATTGAGCCATAGCATGCTCGCGTTGCAGGCAGGACCATGTGCCCAGGTTTGTATCTTCTCGAGTCGAGTTCCTGGATGACAGCTAGGAGGGGGATCTCGTTCCGATGGGTCGAATTCAGCACCCGCAATGGACTCCTTTGCAAGCAAATCCATTGCTTCTTTCTCGTTACTGGAAACTAGATGTTGTGTCAACCATTTGTATTCATACTTTAGCATGTAACATGGACATGCTAGCCGCTGTGAGAGTAATAAGTCCTTACCTATCATCATTGGGTTATAGATTATGAAATTATGTGCATTCTGAAAGATGCTAGAGGCTTGAAGAATTGCTGAACTGTTGTTTTTGGCCATGGAGGAGGAGGAGGGTTATTGCAGTGGCACACACGACTATGTGTCGAAGGATGTAACAACGATTCTATGAAGACAGCATCAGGCATATGGCAACCACTCATATGCTCATGAATGGGAAAGAGAGGTGATGATCATTATGCATCAATCAATCATCGATCATTGGCCATTCCCGCATCCCCGAACGCATTCGGTACATCAGTCTTCGAGCTTCAAATCCTTCTTGAACTTCTTCAGAATCGTACCCTCCTGAATACCTATACCGCAATTTGGAGTTTAGAGATGAACGAATAGAATTTCATGGACAAGATGAACTAGCCGAAGTCCGTCCACCCGGTTGTCATGGGTGGTCCCATGTTTTCCAGATCCACTTCTTTCCATGTCTTGTCCCATGTGTCACTGTTAATCTCGGCTCTGCTCTCACCTTCACCACAATCACGGAACATACATCTGTAGGCGTGATCTTGGGCTTGAAAATCCTTCCTGACATTCCAATTTCTCTCACATATGCCACATTCAACAGAACGCTCGCCGGTGCAGCCTCCTCCATTCCCACTCATATCCCGCCTCCAATCCAGCAACCAACAAAAGCTTTGGCATCGCGAACCCTTTCAACTTTCTCTCCCCCACATACCAATCCTCCCATCTTCACTGCATTAATCGCATTACTCCATCAACTCAGTCTGCTTGTTGGAGACAGCAGCAAAGCTTCTTGATTGGAATCAATCTGATTTCTCAGGCTAAATTAACGTAATGAAAGACTTCTGAGTCTCAATCATCCCCAATACAATATGTCATTGCTCCACAGGACGGTCAAGCCACCTAATAATACCAAATGAACCCTCTTATTAGAGGTGTACCATGGCCTAAGGTACACCTCTAATTAGACGGCTTAGTGCCAAATCCCTCATCGGACGAGAAAAGTGCTCCAACGCCCTTGGACTTGGAGGAATTTTGCAGAGGCTGTCCAGCTTTTTGAACCGGTACATAGCCGGTGATGAGAAGTAGCTTCCTTATCACCACCCGCCACGATTCCCGCCCATCTCCCCGCCCACCCCCCTTCCCACGATGCTCTTATCTTCCAAGCATTTCCGTTATCTGTGTCCTCGTCGTTCCCTCATCGTTTCTCGCGCTCATTCCCCCCTCACGTGCCTTCCATCACCGTATCCCCTCCGAACATCCACCTCCTCCTTTCCCACCTTCCTCCGATCAGCCGAAAATCACTGCCGGCCGACTCTCTTCATCTAATCAGCCTACTGTCCACCCGAGCCCGCCGCCTTTGGCGCCTCTCCCCCCCCTCATTCGTCATCATGCTGTCATTCCCCTCATCCTACATGGTCTCCAATTACAGCTAGACACTCGTAGTATACTCCTTACTGTTGCTATCATCTGTAGTATTTCGTTCGAAAATATGAGTATTCATTTGTTTCGAGCTCATTACCAGCAGGTCCCCACCTTCCGCCCTGACTACCGCGCCCAGCTGTCCGAACACAACTATAAATGAACCCATTCATCTGCGTCCAGCGCTGATTTCATTTATAGGATTACACACCTGGAATTATATGAACTCTTGGGCGCAACGCTAACGTTAATCTACATATTATGAGTGTTGAATGCTGGAAACTACACCTTCAAGCAGTGTGAGCCATGTAAATCTGTGCTGTTATGATCCATGGTATGCTGTTTGAGAAAACAAACGGCTTATTTTTTGTGCCCACTCCCAACGGGCTTTGACTCTGGACTACCATGCCTGACACAGCAATCAATAAATTCATTCATTTGAACAGGCCCAGCGCTACTATATGTGCTCAAGATTATATGAAATCAGGTCGGGCGCAGCGCGGCTTTTAATCAATTTACATATCAACAATGATTAATGAGCATTGAGACATCGAACAAATATAGCTTATTTTTTGTGTACAAGCTGGTCGCGAGAATGGAGGTCTGGCATCGCATGTCTCGTTGTTATTGTGTGAGTCCTTACATCGTCCTCACTGTGGCACTCGCACCTATGATCAGAAAAAAAATTGATTACATAATATGATACCTAAGCATCCTCATCGTCACTGTCATCGATGACGGAGCAACTCCTGATTGTAGACTCCTTTGCTGCTTTCCTCCCTTGTCTGTTTCTCTTACCACTTGGGTTAATGTTCTCATCATTGCCACTATACTTACACTTTCTGCCTGTTTTCTCAACTGGCTCTCTCTCCTTCAACTCCCGAATCAAGGCTCAATAGGCCTCAGTGCTCATGTCCTTCCAGCAGCACTCCCTATTTTTCAGTGCATTGAATAGAAGCATGAGGTCTGCCTTGACACTGATATTGTGTGGTGACCTTAGTTTACCTATGCTGGACGGCCAACCACAGAGCTCCACCTTCCAGGTCTGTTGTATATCAGTCTTGTACCTCTCATAGCTCATTTTCAGGTTTTCGTCACCCATAACTGTTTCTGTTCACAAATTCACCTTGAGAGATTTTCCTGACGTTAAGTACCAGTCACTTATGAAGACCTTGAACAATGAGACTTGCACAATCCTTCTGTAGCAACTGAAGCTTGTTGGTCGGCTTCTTGGCTGTTGAGTGTGAGTGGTCGGTCCAGTCAATGAACGGCTGAACTTGTGAACTTACCCTTCTTTCGATTGACTGCCCAGTTTTTCAGTTTTCGAGCAATTTCACCAGGGGACATGCCAAATGTATCAACGAAAAAATCGGCTGCATTGTTCGCATGTGTCCAACCCGCTATATGGGTATCATTGATATGACCGGGTGCGAAGAACGCGATGGAGACAGCATCGGTGCGATTCATTAGGGCAATGAGCTAGAGTGAAATTTATCGGGACCTGAGTCATGGAATTCAACAGACAAAGTACATACCTCCTTCCCAATCGTTGTCACAACGTTTTGATAGTCTTGGTTCGCAGCCATATTATTACACCGTAATCCATTTCGCTTCAAATCACGGAAGTTTTCGAGTTTTTTCCCAAGTTTTTTCTTCTGTCTCTTTGTCAAGCTCTTCAACTGCTCTCGTGCAATATCCTGGATTTCTTTCAACAGCTTATGCTGGCCAGGCCCGAAGTCTAGGAAATTCTAGGTTAGTATGCTGTCTCTGAGACGACGTTATACATGGACCTCACCTCCATTGATTACCTCAGTGAGATGGTGAACCAACGCATTGAAGACGTTCACCTTCCGACCCTTCTTGTAGTTCGTGAGGTGAACGACTAATCGATTCACGGCTTGAGTACTCATATGATGTTTCCCCGCCAGTTTCTCCACCTCCTCCTCTATCAATTTCAAGAGACGGTTGATGTCAGCATCAAGTTCACCCCCCTTCATGGTATTTTTAACCTGTTTTGCTGTGCTAGCCGTTAGATTGGCATCAGTTTTCTTTTGCTTTGGGCGAGCACTCGAGGGAATCACAGCGCGATCAGGGTTTCGGAGCGCATGAGTAGAGAAGCGATCCTCGAGTGCTTTATCGTTGTTGTTGTTGTTGTCGTTGTCAGCTGTGACTGTGTTGCTCTTTCTGAAGTTCAAACTGGGAAATTTGGTCCGGAGAAATTCGTCATCGCTGTCGCTTTCATCAATATCGCTGTCAGTGTCCGAGTCACTATCACTTTTGTCAGCTTCGTTCTCGATCTGACAAATTTCATCTTCAGTTAGCAAGGGAATACTTGAGGTGATGTGGGACCCACCTTAGCGGTCTCCGAATTGTCATACTGTGACACGAGACCCGGGTCGAGCAGTGCAACTAAGCCTCCAGGTACCTGAGTGTTCCCAGCAGGATGAGACATAGTCCCACTGATGTCAGGCTCCACTGTTATACAAGGAACGGGTGCAGTTGGTGGAATTTTCGCTGTGCAGTGACCAGAGTTAGTCCTCCTAAGCTGTTACATATAGTGGGATTTCTCACGTCGCAGGTATCTCCTAGTCAGAACTGCCTCTTGCCTTTCAGCATTATTCATGGTAGACGAAGAGTCATGGAGTGTAGGAGGAATGTAGGGAATGAAAGCAAATTCGTGCTGAAGACTGTCAGCTAGCATGGTACCGGTAGTCCTCAGGTGGATTCTGGTACCTCTGACCTAACCTCACTTTAAAATCTCTCTGACTTGGTGTAAATCGCGTCTATAGGTCAATCCATGTGACAATCAACAAAGATCCAAGGTCAAGAGATCGGTGAGTTTGGTCTCTTTGACGTGACATAATCATGGTTCATTCCTGCAGAAATATTCTGCATCGAAGAGTGCGCTGAAACACCCTGGGTACAAATTGAAGCTAGTGGATATGAAATGAACATTTACTGCCACCTTTTAAACCTCGCATGTCCAGTTAACGGGATAGTTCGTCTTCTTTCCTTTCCCCCCCCTCCCCTCTTGTACGTCCTGTGTTTCACCTCCTTTGGCCTCTGAATCGAGAATGCAACTCCCTCATAATGGTATATTAATTGCCTATCTCTATCCAAACCATATCTAACTTGAACTCAGGTGACCGTCCGCTCAGTGCCCTCAGCGATAACACAATCATGTGGCCGCTGGGCATGCAGGTTGAGGGCCTACAGCAAGCAGACCAAGAGCCTCTCACAGCGGGGGAGTGGAAACAATTTTACAGGACAACGTCGTCCGACATCGCTTCTACTCCGGCTGAAGAGAAGCCACCTCTTCCCAGCCCTGAATCTAGCCCTCAGCTCGAGCCATGCGCACAGAGTCCTACAGCAGAGTCACTGGGCTACATGAGTGACAGTGAACGCTTCCAAGCTTGGGTTGTCTATTACGCCCGAAAAATGGGTGTTTTTGCAGACAGATAATACATTGTGGCGTGGACTGGAGTTTCTACTGATTTATGTAATAGATATGAGGTTCAAAAATGCATCCACGGTGTACCTGACGCTGAATTTGAAGGATTTGGATCCTGGATAGAAGCCCACAAGAGGTGGGAGAGGATCTTGAGTCGAGGTACCTGGGGATCACCTGGGCTTAACGACTTTGGTGCCAATGTACCCAATACTGACTCAGACGGCGAGGGCCCTATTGTTCTTCCCATGTAATGTCTCATTTTGTTTCTTAATAATTCAAGTGCTCATGTTTACAAACTTGCAGTAAAACTTCTGAAGGGTCGTCGGAAGACACAGTCACCTCTGACCACAAGTCTTCTGCCAATGGTTCTGGTAAGATCCGTTGTCAACACTGGTTGATTGACGAGTTCATAGTTCTGCTCAGCCTCCTCCAGCATTTCTCGTTCCAAGGAAGAGTCTGCCAAAAGTGCATCTCACGTCAACAGGAAGAAGAAAGGTTCCAGTCAGGTCCGTGAACTGCACTTCGATTACACATCGCAAGTATTAATTATTGAAATAGATGTTCTATGCTGTTCTTCAAGGTTCTTTGACGGGAGTCTTTTCCAGCAGGTGCAATTTCGGTCATTTTTGAATTTATATTCACGAGGACTTATCAATTTGAATGTAGAGTTGAAGCTGCCCTCACCTTGGGCACTAATTGTAGATCAGTAGTTTACCAGACTGACAGCAAAGCCGAAGCTGACAAAATCTTCCGTCAAACCTACATGTCAACGGGACTCATTATCTGGGATGAGAACAGCGTAGGTCAGGTCCAGGCTCCCCCCATGTAGCCTGTTGTAGATATTGTTTCTCTGTAATTTCTTTGAATCGAATTCCCCCATGTTTCAATGTCATAATTAGAGAATGTGGCTATTCTAAAATGCATGATGGCGGTTAGTATCGAGATTTGAAGTTGGGGGAGATGGGCGGTTGCCCCAGTGAATTAGATCTACGAGCTTGCAAAACCGATTTCATTCCAAATCAGTCGGGTAAGATAGACGATCCCCTGATATTTCGCAGATCCAGAGAACAGGACATTTTCTGAAAACACTACAAGTCAAATATCGGTTTTCATCCAAGTTTTGTAGAACTGTACACGCAACTCTTGTGATCATGGTTCTGTTTGTAGATATAGTACTATTGTAAAGTTCACTACATGATGAGATCGGTTTAGCCTTCTAACTCATGAACAGCAGCAACACACTTCGTGGGTTGCACTATGGAGATTTACTGTATGACAGCCTGTTGTATGCCTCATTGGGTCATTGAGCCATATAATCACACAATTCACGTCATTGACTATTGAAGTACTATACTGTCGAAGGAGTGCACTCAACTCGAATGAGCTCAGCGAGCGGTTGCTGTCTAAATGCCATCTCAGACTGATCTTCGACACAGCTTTTGACATGTGAGCCAATGCCTATCCAAGCATGAACACCTAGTGGTGTTAGTGATGGTGCTTTCGTGACATCGATCGCCACTACAACTGTCTTAATTGAACATAGAGAGGTAAACTCAAATCTGTGTATTGTAGTTCATACTGATTTGCCAACAGAGAGTACGAATGCTGTATCATTGAATCTTGCCCTTGCCTACTAATCATCTACCTAAATGACCATTGCTGACTGGAGTTCGAGGTTGAGCATAACAAGAAGCTTTTAGTGATCATCAGAGTTGCAGAGCATGATCTCAGAGCATGAGTCCAAGCGTGAGTTCAGTGTGAGTGCAGCATGGTCAAGCATGGGTCAGTGCGATCAAGCGTGAGTCAAAGTGCGATCAAGTGTGAGTCGGAGGAGCAAGGCATGAACTAAGTGTGAACTCTTCACCTTTATAGCGTGGTGTGTACTCCAGGTATGAACAAGCATAAAAGTGTGATGCCGCATGAGTCTTACCAGAACTCAGAGCATGACGGGTTTATCAAGGCGTGAGGTTCATAGTCCCATCTTATCTCTCAGAAATGAACATTATTAGATCTACCTATTTACCCAAACTCCGTTGGCTGGTTTTTGCAACATGTACTCTCTGATCGCAAGGAAAGGTTTAATAACTTTGTATCAAAGGGATCGTGCGCCGTCAACTTGCTCAATTGCAGATAATCCATTGATTAGATTTGATATTCTTTTATCTAGGTGGGCACAGGTCAGGAACATAAGCATGAAATAACCTTTCATGCTTATCATGCTTCATGCTCATTGACCTCATTAAAACTGCATTGCCCAATCAACGTTCACCTCTGCAAATGCAAGAATATACAACTTTTTGATGCAAGACAGATACTGCATTTCTAAGACTAATTACTGTATTCCTAGACAATCGTTCATGAGGTCACAACTCAGCCATGAAGGAACCTTCCGATTTAAAATAAAAAAATTGTAAGTTTGATTTTTTGTGGACGATAAGTCATCTTTTTATGTCAAATGTCGCAAAAATCACAAATGAACGTGGTAATCTAGTCAACCAACCTGAATACTTGTCCTGTTCCCCATGGTTACAGTGAGTCCTTACACTGTGCCAATGGGTCGCTTCAAGTATGAGCGAGTGTGTGAAGGCTCCAAGCATGCCCTCAAGGTTTCTTCAGTTGGGGATGGATCATTCAAGTGCTCAAAGATAACCAGGCACACCCCTACAGCACTACGCCAGGAGATGGCAACACATTTGAGGGAGGGAGAAAAAAGACGAAAGGGTGAGTGGAAGTGGTTGGTTTTTCAAATGGTACTGATATTAGGACAAATGCTATACTACAGAATTCAATCAACAATACCCACAGTTAGACTTACCAGATGATGAAATTCAAGTTTTCGATGATCCATCCATTGTCTCTGACAATGAAGATGTGAACTCAAATAGAAACCAGGTATCAGATGTGCTTGCAGGGGAGATGCAAATTGACCTATCGCATGAGGGAGGTGAATTCCTTCAGATATTATTGGCAGACGTTGATGATAGGCCAGAGAAAAGGTATAAAGACCCTCGGCTATCAAGACGTGATCACCTTGAACGTCGTCAACAAGGGTTTCAGCTGCAACTTGAGGTTATAACTCAAGCATACATGCAATGGGAAGCGTATCTAGGCCCAGGTGGGCTACGAGATGTGGCACCACCAGTGGATGTGCCAGGAGGGTTAAAATTGGAGGTTGTGGACATCTATGGTGAGTATTGTTTATTTCACTGTCCAATCATAAATTAAAGAGAATATGGGGTTTTGACTCTTTAGATCGAAGACTACTTCAAACAGGAGTTGAAGATGGTCCACAAGGCATCGCTGCACAGCTTGTTGAACGGGGTCTCATGCCTTGTGCACCTTTTTACCCAATGCTTGCAATCACTACACGTGTTCTAGAGTTATTCCGTGTGTCACATCTTCGCTGTCCACATCTCTCCATCCAGTCCTTTGTCAAGACCCTCTCAGACTTACACGGCATCCCCTATAAACCATACCTTGCTCAACAATTCTCAACATGTTATGATCTTTATCTCAGCATTCGTCAAGAGGTACAGAACCAGGTTAATGCTGCACTAAACTGTGACAAAACAAACTGGCGGTTACGCAACGCATGTCCAGCATGCACTTACAAGTTGAAGGGTGAAGACGATCTTATATTTTCGATGCTCGTTACCATGGATGGGAATGATTCCCTCAAGCGTATACTATGGAGAGGGACATCAACAGATGAGGTAGAAGGCACAAGCGTGGCAGGGCCTTCTGTAGAATCAATTGATTCACGGACAGTCCAGGGTGACTACTACCTCTCACGCGAGAAGGTTGACAGGTGGATCAAGGGCCGTGTCAAAGAAGCACTCAATTCATCGAAGATCTCGGATACGCCATGCGCGTCCCACTGGTCAAATATGTCAGCGGATATAACGTCACGAATGTGGGGTATTTTTGATGAAACTGGAGTCTTTCTTGCTCTCTGTCGACATGGTTTTGTGCTTGTTGTAGCTGATATGGTGCGGAGCGGTGAACTGTGAGTTTTTTTTACTCAGGAGTTGACTAAAAAACTCTCAATCATAATAGAGCAAAATATCCCTTAGCCGTTGTCAAGACACTTCTTGATGCCTTTGGATCAAAAATTGGAGGTGGATATGATATTGGGTGCCAGTTCCGTGTTTCTCTCACTCGAAGTGGACTGGCAAAGCAGGTAAAAGAGCTAGAGTATTCTTCTCTTGTGGGTTCATTTCACGGTCATGCACATAATCGCCTGTGCCAGCTTTTATATCTTGCTACCTATGTCGAGGGTATGGGATTAGAAGACCTTGAAGGGTGTGAGCGCTTTTTTTCAAAGTCCAATGCACTTGCTTCTTCTGTTCGATACTCAAGCATTTTTCACCAACAACAACAAATACTCGAGTTCATCAAGCACATGGATGCAACAGAAACATCACAAAATTTAAGTGAGTATTTACAACCGTCTGACACCAGTGGTTTTAGCTAATTCAATATGTATTATAACAGGTCAATTTATTGTTGGAAATTACAAACAAGCTCTCAACATCCTTGCCGGAAAGGAGGATTTACTCAAACGAATGAAGATGCACGGTATCGAAGACCCATGTGTGTTCAATGACTGGCTTGCAGAGGAGCGCGCCTATCTCACTGGCCTGGCACACGGTGAGCCCGCAGAGGAAGTAATGGAGATGGAGTATTATCAGTGGCTTGTGAACCTCAATGAATACAAGTGTGTCACTTTCATTTTGTCATGGTGCCTTGACGTGAATGAACTACCCCTAATTATGTATTTTAGGAACAAGATCAATGAGATCCGAAACCAATGGATCAACACGAATTCCAATAATATTGCATCTATCTCATCAAAGAACTCTTCAAGCAACCATCGCAAGCTACGTTTTCTCATGGACCAGGAGGCCACTGCAGAAGCTGCTGTTCAGAACTTAGAGGGTCGTATGAATATACAGAGTCGGTGGACACCTCGTGCAGAAGAATGGAAGCGTGCTGCTATTTGGGTTAGCGAACGCCGGTATCGTAAGTGTTTGGATGAGCTAGAACTCCTGGTGGTCTCGAGATTATTTGAATTGAGCAAGATGAATATGTCACAAACTGGTGCGTTTCCTGAGTCCACCCTTACTTCAATAATACTTCAAACTGAACTATTCTATACGCAGGATATAAACTTCGCAAACACATATCTAAGGCCCTACAGCAACGTTCAAAAGCAATATGAGGGGCCATCGACCGTTACAATGAAGCTGCTAAGGCAATGATCCCTGAGCGCCCTCAATTAACGTGGGAAGAGGTAATGGATTATGCATTTCTAGCCGAATTTGATCTTCTTCGTGAGTCGCGAGAAGATATACGAAAACGTCCCTGGTCTAACCAGACGACACGGCTGTACATGGACTCGTGGTTCAAGACAGAGCGGGCTGAAGAAGAAATCAAGCGCTTGAACATCGAAATTCGCCGCGTGCTCACACACATCAAGGACGAGGCTCGCTATCTCACTGCCATGGAAACAATTATCTCTCAAACTAACAAACCATTGGGGTTCCAAATCCAAAAATATTGACTTCTACGAACGCGTTACTCGGAAGAACACAAACGCCGATTCGAGAAACTCTCAACCCTTCGAGGGTTCTCAGGGAACTTGGACACTGGTGATAGCATTGACAGGTCCTTGCATGATGTAGGCGAGGTTGCAACTCAAGACAAGGGGAAGGGTAAAGGGTGCATAGTAGATGAGAAGGCAGAGGAGTTGACAATTGCTGAAGCAGAAGCAGAGGAGGACTCTGAGGTTGAGGCCAAGATTGATGAACGATTTAATGCCATCGCCATCTTATCAGCAATGGATTAATGTAGTGTCATTGGACTGTCAGATGTCTCGTATTTCCGCAATACAGATCTCATCCGCAGATGCACTCAATTTGTGAACTCAACTAGTCATTAATGCCACTTATTTTCCAGCATGGTCTGATACATAGTGTAAACTGTCTCTGTCAAACAATACCACTGGAAGCATTGGTCATATCAAGAGAACAGGTTATAGAGGATTTTGGAGGGAAATACATCGGACCGTACAGTGTACATAGTACAGCAGCTAATCATTCAAATTGAAGGGTGAGCGATACTCCAAAAATATTGATGAATAGGATTCAAGCAATCCGCTGTCGAGTGCCAATGCCATCAACTTGAATATAACATGCGTACGAGAGCCACCAATAAAATAAACATTAATAGGCAATCAGCGTGGAGACCAATGACGTACTACAGATATGGACCAACGACGATCCAGAAGTCCTGTCGCATAGACCAGAAGATAGACCCCAATGTAATGTATTAATGAATGCTGGCTCCATGTCAGTTCTCCCACAGTAAAACACCCAGAGACAAATGTCACCCGATGTAGAGCACCGTAGTCTATTCATATCAGCTTAGAAGGAAAAACCAATACATACCGGTATGATTGTTAAGAACATGGAACTCTTATCTAGGGAGAGAGGGAACTTGACTTTGACTCTTATACTACTCACGAGTCAGTGCGGATTATATTAAGGAGATGTCTGGTTCATAGCTCATGACCGTAGATTAAACCCGCGCCCCGCTGAAGATTTCATATACATAGTCTCGAGCGCGGCTACCTGCGCCAGCAAGGGTTCAAATGAATTCATTCATTCATTACCAGTGCTATATGACGTTCGGGAAATCAAGCAGAGTAGTCCTGGGCCAATGCCTGACTGGGGGTGACCACAAACACAAGCCTCTTCTCATTTTCTCAAAGAGAACACCATGAATAATAACAGTATGGATCTACATGGCCAATACTGCTTGGACGGGCAATTTTCGACATTCAACACTCATAATATGTAGATTAACGTTAGCGTTGCGCCCAAGAG
>KQ963699.1:453-20661 GCA_001563735.1 Leucoagaricus sp. SymC.cos | reverse complement strand
TAAGCTCAGACAGAGCGCTCCGAGTATGCATTACGAGAAGGAAAGGTTTTCGGTCCTGCATCATCCAGCTCTTCAGGGTGTTGTCCGTGCAAACACATACACTTCATTTGAAGAAAGGACCCTTGTGGCAGTCATGGAGAAGATTGCAGGTCGGAGGATGAATCCAGCGGAACAGTACTATCTCATCTTATGGACCGGTCAGAATCGGCACCTCATCGCCTCGAATTTGTTTAACAAGGAGTTCGTTCACTACCCTCTTTTCCCTCCACTTGCAATCAATTACGACCCAGGAGGAGAGCGCATGCCTACCGACTCTGTCGAGCAGGAAGATTCATTGAAGTGGATCAAGAAATGGTCTCGACTGCACAGAAAAGGTGCAATCACCACCAAGCAACTCCATCAGGCTCTGAAGAGATGGGACACGCTTTCGCCTGAGGAAAAGTGGACATTCCGCGAAAGCCATCTGAAGCATCAGAAAAAATGAGTCTGACGCCTGTAACCATTATGGAGGTCGAATACGACAAACTTCTTGGTGTAAACATATGATGATTAGATGACACCCCTATCTATATGCATTTCTGTTTTTCCCCCTCGTGTGTACCACGTGTACAATAGGTAGTGTCGTGTATATTTTTATTGACCTGGTTTTTCATCTGAACTCTACTGCTTCGACTAGAAAATTGACATTCGGTCGAGGTATAAATAAGAATTATTACCAACCCAAAGGCAATGTTCCGTATCACCCCTCGAGACCTCAAAAACAGAGTGGGTAGACCAGTCGAAAGAGTCTTGACCGGCTGATCGTTCGAACGTTTAAGCGTGGGGAGCGCTTGAAGTTTTTTGACTCTATCAATGAATGACTTTCCATAACTTTTTGACACAAAAACGCCTGTAATAAACCTTATGTGATCAGAATACTTTCAAACCCCGATTGAGTGATGAAAACAATAGAAAACCGTAAGCACTTCACATAATATTCTCTAAGTCCACCAGATTCCGCAAAACCCTTAGCCAAGCCCAGATCAGCGCCACAACCATCCAGTGCCCCCATCATGGCAAGGGATTTTGACAATGATTTTGTCAATCTGGCTGAATGTGCTGCTCGAACAGCAATACCAGCAAGCCTTAGAATTGGCCCCATCGAATGAACTGCTCACCATGCCCTAGTGCGAGGGGTAGAATCTATAAACTCCAATATTTGAATGTTGTGCATTTTAACCAGGGACAGATCCTCGTTAGTGGAGTGCTGGACGGCTGCGTAGTTCACTCGGTCAGACACGGTCGGCTGTATCAGTGAGCAGGAGTCGAGAACTTGGGAGGGGAAAGTGTGAACATATTGAGCGCTCGATCACCATGAGCTGAGGGTGTTATCGGTCACAAATAAGGTTTGCACACACGTGATGAAGACTTACCATAAAGAACTGAGGTTTTCATGATAAATTTTAATTTATTAAACTTTAACAATTTAGTATAATTTAAATTTTATATAACGTTTTAAAGTCTAGAGAGGTCTAGAAAGGGGGGTCTTCCAGATTTCGAGTTTACAACCAGCTTGTTTCTAAAAGACTTCGAAATCCGATGATCCCATCACCAGATTGACAGCTCGGCTGGCTCGGTTACTGGTGCTAACAACAAGGTTTATTGTTTTGTACTTCACAAAACGCTATGGAAAGTCATCCAATATAAGACAGACTACTAGTCATCCGTACATCCCTCGACAGTCGATGGTGCTACAAGCTCACACTAGAGAAGAATCAAAAAATGAACTGTTTGCTAGTCTTACTATCATGATTTCCCCAAGCACTCGTAATTAACTGCCCTTAGCTCCATTAAGAAAAACAGAACTTGAAACCCTTAGCTCAGGAGCAACCTGGCATATCCACCCATGATCATACCGATTTAATCTACAATTGTCAAGATCTCATCTCACTCGGATTCATGCTGTCGCACGAATATCGCGCAGTAGGACCAGCATAGGTGAAACCGACAAAGGTGTTCCAATCGTGGTAAACTGTCTGCGAGAGCATCGGCCAGCTGGGAATTTAAACGCTCCTCATTGGTACCACGTCTGCCGGAAACTCTCAGATTTTTCAGCTGCCAGTGAGGATACCGATGACTTTTAATGCGCCCGTACGTTGTTTCTAACGAGTCCGCGCGGTCTTCCTGTTGCAAAGTGATACGAGGGGAATTAGTCATCAGGAAAACCTGAGCTTCCAGCATCAGATGTCATACCTCCGGGGTGTAGTATGCCGTCGGTTTCAATGCCCCGTATTCAACCTCAAGGGATTGAAGATTTGGGAACATGTTGGAAAAGTATCTGAGATATTCGGGAGAGAACCTCGGTAAGTAAAACCGTGCCAGCTCAAGGGAATGAGATCCTTTGGTTGGGTCGTAGTCCTTGAAAGTCGAGTGAAACGCCACAAACTCTCCCCCCATTAAGTCAAGCTCAGTGAGGTTGGGTGCAAAAGACGTGGTTGGGGAGTATACAACCCCCGTTGTCAAATACCAGTAAAAGCTAGAGATATCCAATCCACCAATGCTCAGCTTCCTAAGGCGTGGTAGCTTCAGAGCGAGCAGGCTGTTTTTTAAAAATTCAGCTGTACTGGGATAGCGATAAATAATTGAGACAGGGGGTGGTGCGATGCACAAGCGCTCGAGATGCTCGGCGTTGCGTCGAAGGAAAGAACAAAATTCATCTGGCCGTGAGAGACGCTTGCGGTCGATCCTTGTATGTAAGTCAAGGGACTGCAGATGAGGGAAATCGGGTAGTAGATCGAAAAGAGGAGACATGTCAAACTCCAGTATGCTTTCAAGGACCAGATGGTGTAAGGTGGAGCTGAGGGAAGTCATGAATATTTGAAGGTCATTGGTTAGCTTTCCGAATTGAATTTTCCATAACTGTACAAGGCGTGTGGTGACCAATCGAATTTTCAGAGATGAGAGGGAAGAAAATATTTGCGGCAAAGTTATTCGAATAGAGAGGAAGCTTATAGGCGTGATGTCGAACGTTATGGTTTTGATTTGTCCTGCGAGATGGTGAAATAGGTTTTGGAGAAAGGATATGAACGTTGGGGTATGAAAGTGATCATGGAGAACGACTGTAACCTCTTCCAGCCTTGAGCAAAGAATGAGCGCGGCAAGCGCAATTTCGAGGAAATGCGTATACTCCTTTCCATCCGCGCTATGCTCTTTGGTCTCGACCACTTTGCCAAGGTCGGTGATCCCAGGAAGAAATGTGGGTCGGATGTAAAGTCGACGCACGCGCATGGCAATGTTCGAAAACCTAGCACACGGCCTCTCATGTCAGTAGGCCGATCTTGCGAACAAGGAAAACACTCAACTCACCGAAATCGTTCGAACCTCTCGCGACTCGAGTTCAAACCATCCGTGAGCCTGACCTCCTCGTAGATCTCATCCAGTCCCAGTTCGAAAAAGAAACGATTCAGGCTTATGAGCTTCCACGCAATGCCCCGGGGAAGACGTTCAAGGATAATGTTCCAAATTTCAACGGGAAGATCAGGAATGGCCCTCATGGCGGTTAGAGAGTATGTTTGAGCGCTGCGTTCTGGTGTGTTGAGGGTGATGATCGTCGCTGGCGAGTGGTCAACAAACACAGTCAACGCCACTGAGAATCAGTGATGCTTGTCAAATGGCTGTATCGAGCCCACAGCCACGAGACGAGTATAAGTAGTAGTGGTCTGCCATAAATCAAGCTGTTAGTAAACCTTTCCGAAGCAGAGTTGAAACGCCTTTGGCAGCCTTATATGTAATCATCAACCGTTTTGTTAAGGCAATGCCCTCCATTTCTCGGAGCTTTTGGTGAGACGCCAAATTTCATGAATCATCATTTTGATTTGTCCTGCGCGATATCGAAAGTCATCCTTAAATTACATCTATTTGATGTTGCCCCTACTACATCGTAAACTAGATATCATGAAAGTCCAAATCCTCCCACCCATCCTCCTCCATCCTCCAAGCATACCTCTGCCTCATTTTCTGACGCTAGGAACTCCAACTTGAATCGCCTAGGTTTCGTGTTGGGGTACCACATGAAATTGTGCAGAAGGACCCACACAGGTCAAATTGACATAAATGTTCAAGCAGCGGTAAACTGTCTGCAAGGGCATCGAGTAGCGGAGCATTAAAGCGATCATTGCCGTTGATGATGCCACTTTTAACGACCCTCAGACTTCTCGGCCGCCAGTGAGGATATCGGCAATTTCTAAACTGCCTGCACATCTTTTCCTCCGACAAGTTTGTGGCTGTTCTGTTGTTAAACAGCACGAGAAGGGTTAGTTAAGAAGGAAATTCGAGCTGCTAAGCTCTAGCTGAGTGAAGTGTATGTCGGGTGTCGAAGCCTGTATCCAACCTCGAGGAATTGTGAAAGTGTACGACGTTGATTAAATCTAGGTAGAGAGGTAAGAAATCAATGAGAGAAGAGTTACGGGAAGTTCTACACACCTCAGCGTCCGACGTGATCGTCAACAGCTGAGGTGCGCAAACATGAAAATTGAGTTTTAAAGAAAAGTGGATACCATTGAGAGGAAAGACAAACAAGGATGATAGAAAAGGGAATAGAAATAATAAAAGAGGGAATAAAGGATAGGGGCTTCGTCACCCCAACGAATTGAAGACTTGGGAACATGCTGGAAAAGTATATGAGATATTCGGGAGAGAACTTGGGCAAGTAGAACCGCGCAGACTGAAGGGAACGAGGTCTTTTGGTTTGATCATAGCCCTTAAAGATTCTCTGATCGTATGCCACAAATTCTCCCTCCGGAAATCAAGCGTAGTGGGGTTGGGGGCAAAAGACGTGGCTGGCGAGCTCGCGATCCCTGCTGACAAATACCAGTAAAAGGTAGACGTATCCAACCCATTAATGCTCAGCTTCCTAAGCCCCGATAACTTCAGAGCGAGCATGCTGCTCTGCCAAATCTCGGCTGTACTGGAATAGTCATGATAAATCGGGTAAATCGGTGAAGCAATGTACAAATTCTGGAGATGCTCGGCGTTGGGCTGAAGGAAGGAACAAAATTCAGCTGGCCGCGAGAGGTGCCTTCCGTCGATCTTCGTGTGCAGGTCAAGGGACTGCGGACGAGGGAAATCTGGAAGCCTTTTGAAAAGAAAAGAAATATCTAATTCGAAGAGGTTTCTGAGGTCCAGATGTTGTAGGGTGGGAGTGGGGGGGGGTCATGAATGTCTGGTAGTCAAGAATTAGCTTTTCTGGAAGATCACCCCAAAAATGAAGAGTGGAATTTTCAGGAATGGGAGGAAACAAAAGCTTTGAGGCAAAGTCCTCCGAATAGAGAGGAAGCCGATGAGTGTGACTTCGAATGACATGATCTTGATTCATCCCGCGAGATGCAAAAATATGTTTTCTAAGAAGGATAAAATCCAGCTTTGAGCAAGTAATGAGTGCAGCGAGGGTGATTTCAAGGAACTTGCCATCAGCACTATGCTCTTTGGTTGTGCTAGGCTCGTCAAAATAAGATTTTTGAGAGAAATGTGGGTCGGATGTAGAGTCGACGCACACGCATGGCAATGTTGGAATACCCGTAGGCACGAGTCATCATCTTAGTCGAATCAGTTCCTCTGAAGACACGCCCAAATCACTCAAATCTCTCGCAACAGGTTCTAGTACAAGCTGTGATCCTGACCTCTTCGTAGATATCGCCCAGTCCCGACTCGAAAAGAGACGCTTCAGGCCTATGAGCTCCCGCACGATACTGGGAAGAAGATGTTCAAGAACTATCGTCCAAACTTCAACGGGAAGGTCTGGAACGGGGGTCATTGGACTAAAGACCGGAGAAAGGATTATGAGAGCGTCGGTTTCCCAGCAATGTGGACTTGAAGGTAGAGGTTGTTCAAGCTCAACGAGCAAGTGCCACTGAAAAACATTCGTTGGGGGTGGCTGCCGAGTGGGTATTTGTACGTGGGCGGGGCGGCATCACGAAAAAGTTAGGCGTCAGATGAGGTATTATATGGTCAGATCTGGGACTGTTTGTGATTATCTTACCTAGTCGTAGCTAGATCTGGCAATATAATCACTCGTCTGGCGCTTAATGTTTTCGTGATTAGTATGGGACATGCGTTGAAAATGATAATTTGGCGTGACCAAATCACGCTTGCTTAGCACTTTCTCAATCAACTTAACCTATTATTCGAGTCGGCAACCTAAAAGCATTAGCCATTAGTTTAATGCAGTCAAGAATCGTCGCCAAACTCAGCAAAGGACTCTGATCTAGCTGCCTCCTTCGACTCATTCGCATCAGTCCACTAAACCAGTCGTCCAGAAACATAAGTTACTTTTCCAACTACCACTGCTCCACTTTCTCAATTAACTATACAAATACCATGCACAGCACAAAAACACAAAATCCAAGTAACAGAGTCCAGACTCTCTTCCTTCTGTTTCTCCCCGTCGCCCTCCACTCTGATTCCCCTGAGTCAACCATCCAACAAACGAAAACCGCCCCCGATTCCAAACCTAGCCAACTCAAAATCTCCAAAGTCAAAAAAAGGGAAAAAGAATTATGACTCTATTGACCCTTTCAATGCACGATAACTTTTCCTTTCCCTCTCGTACTCTTATCACCCTCATCTTCTTTCAACAATAAAACGCAGAACCCTGCGATAGCAAATACGACGACGGAGGTGTAGACTGGTACGGCTCTGTTTATCATTAAGAGTGTACCGCCTAGTAGGGGTGCGATCATTCCTCCACTATGATTCGGATGCATTGGTGAGTATATGGTAGGACTCAAGGAGGGTAAAGGGAGAAGAGGGAAGAAGACGTACATTCGTGATAAAGCTGATGCGATTCCACAAGCCGATCCTCGTACTATCAAATAAATCATCAATAAACACACATATTCCTGCCTAATTCGACAAACTCGAGGCATCACGTACCTTTCGTACCGAAAATCTCAGGTGTCCATCCATACAACACCGCCCACATAGCCTACACCATCAATGTCACTAACCAAAATCCAAGGATGAAGAAAAAGTGTGGTAGGACTCACAGTCGCACTCAAACTAATCCCAACCGTGCTCAATCTCACCGCCCAAGTTGAGTCGACCATAGCGAACAACACGCAAAATGCGGCTGTTATAAATGTACTCGCGGCCAATGACCAGCGTCGGCCTAGTGATGACTCGATAAGCCATGCACCGAGCTGTGTGAAGGGAGAGGGATGGTGAATGAGTGAGTATATGCGTTTCGTATATAGAAGAGACGTACGATAGCTCCTGGGGTACCGCCAATAGTGAAAATCATCACATCCCATAAATTCTCTTCTAACGTTTTCGCTTCTTTAGCCCCCACTTCTACGTTACTCTCTCCAGCCAGTTCTAAGAGTTTAGGGAGGTACACGTTGAACATCGTAAACGCTATTTTAGATCGCCGTCAGTCAGCACCCGAATTACGAGAAGGAGAAAAGAAGGTCAACGAAGCAGGAACAGGGACATACCAAGGGACATGGAAAACCAAACAGCCCAGACCAGAATCGTAGTCCTAAACCACTCCGGTTCAAGTACCATACTAATACGATCCCACCACACAGCCAAAGGCCTCCTAACAAACTTTGGCAACACTCTACACTTCTTCTCATATTCATACACCGACGATCGTCGACTTCCTGTTAACGACGCTCGTGACATTCGAGATGAGTTCGAGGCGACAGTTGAATGCCTACTGTATCGAGGTCGTGGAGGTGCATCGGGAAACGTTGATCGTTGCGAAAGTTTATCTTTATCCTCTTCGTCTCCTGAGTCTCCAGGTTTGTCCTCGCGGGTGGAGTGTGAGTTGGTGATGGTTTCGGAGGAAGAGGTTAATGAGATTTGTGGTGGAGGTGGGTAGACGTCCAATTCGGGTGTTTTGAATGAGTGTCCTTCAAGAACATTGGCAGATGTTTGTCCCGTAGCGCTATACTGCGTTACTAATGGCACTCTAGATCCATTCTCCGAGCTCGACTTTCTTGTTGGACTTGAACCTCCGCTACCTGATCCACTCCCTGTACCATCGATATCACCAGCATCGAATACAGTCGTTTCGTCAATTCTACGGTATAAGTTACTTTTCCAACTACCACTGCTCCACCTTCTCAATTAACTATACGAATACCATGCACAGCACAAAAACACAAAATCCAAGTAACAGAGTCCAGACTCTCTTCCTTCTGTTTCTCCCCCCCTCCACTCTGACTCCCCCGAGTCAACCATCCGGCAAAAGAAACCCCCCCCCCCGATTCCAAACCTAGCCAACTCAAAGTCTCCAAAGTCAAAATAAGGGAAAAAGAATTATGACTCTATTAGCCCTTTCAATGCACGATAACTCTTCCTTTCCCTCTTGTACTCTTATCGCCCTCATCTTCTTTCAACAATAAAACGCAGAACCCTGCGATAGCAAATACGACGACGGAGGTGTAGACTGGTACGGCTCTGTTTATCATTAAGAGTGTACCGCCTAGTAGGGGTGCGATCATTCCTCCACTATGATTCGGATGCATTGGTGAGTATATGGTAGGACTCAAGGAGGGTAAAGGGAGAAGAGGGAAGAAGACGTACATTCGTGATAAAGCTGATGCGATTCCACAAGCCGATCCTCGTACTATCAAATAAATCATCAATAAACACACATATTCCTGCCTAATTCGACAAACTCGAGGCATCACGTACCTTTCGTACCGAAAATCTCAGGTGTCCATCCATACAACACCGCCCACATAGCCTACACCATCAATGTCACTAACCAAAATCCAAGGATGAAGAAAAAGTGTGGTAGGACTCACAGTCGCACTCAAACTAATCCCAACCGTACTCAATCTCACCGCCCAAGTTGAGTCGACCATAGCGAACAACACGCAAAATGCGGCTGTTATAAATGTACTCGCGGCCAATGACCAGCGTCGGCCTAGTGATGACTCGATAAGCCATGCACCGAGCTGTGTGAAGGGAGAGGGATGGTGAATGAGTGAGTATATGCGTTTCGTATATAGAAGAGACGTACGATAGCTCCTGGGGTACCGCCAATAGTGAAAATCATCACATCCCATAAATTCTCTTCTAACGTTTTCGCTTCTTTAGCCCCCACTTCTACGTTACTCTCTCCAGCCAGTTCTAAGAGTTTAGGGAGGTACACGTTGAACATCGTAAACGCTATTTTAGATCGCCGTCAGTCAGCACCCGAATTACGAGAAGGAGAAAAGAAGGTCAACGAAGCAGGAACAGGGACATACCAAGGGACATGGAAAACCAAACAGCCCAGACCAGAATCGTAGTCCTAAACCACTCCGGTTCAAGTACCATACTAATACGATCCCACCACACAGCCAAAGGCCTCCTAACAAACTTTGGCAACACTCTACACTTCCTCTCATATTCATACACCGACGATCGTCGACTTCCTGTTAACGACGCTCGTGACATTCGAGATGAGTTCGAGGCGGCGGTTGAATGCCTACTGTATCGAGGTCGTGGAGGTGCGTCGGGAAGCGTTGATTGTTGCAATAGTTTATCTTTATCTTCTTCGTCTCCTGAGTCTCCAGGTTTTTTCGTTTCGTCAATTCTACGATCTCGTTGAATGTCGAGGGGTGTGGCTGTAACAGTGGCTGTTGCAGGAGGTGACTTTGGTTGTTGAGTTTGTGAAGAGGGTGAGGAGGAAGATGAGGGATGTGTAGGATCGGATGATGTCGAAAGATGATGATCGGCTACATCATCCAATTCGATTTCAAGATCTGATCCATTGAATTTGGAAATCATTTGAAGAGATTTGACTGCTTCGTGTGGTCGACCAGCGTGTACGAGGTATCGAGGCGATTCGTGAAGTCGGAAGAAGACAATTCGTGCGAGGAACATGGATAATGTCTGATTGTCCATCCACAGATGGCGCGAGATAGGGAGGGGGTTACGGCAAGGGGAAGAGGGAGATAGAGAGACAGGTGACCAGTAAAGGTTAGGTACCAGGAGATGGGCAGAGGGAGGGAGGGAAATTGGGCGGAAAGAAAAACATTAGAAACCCCGAAAATCATACCACTCTCCTCGAGTATTAGAGGAGAGGGTACACGGGTCAAAACGAAATTTGCGAACTATATAACACGTACTATCGAAGCCAAAGTCATGAGCAGATACTTCCATCCTGTATTTTGCGTTTCTACATCACATCCTGGGAGGAAAGTATCCAAGCGTGACGCCGTGATGCTGTGCCCGACAATTGGACCAGATACGGCGTTTGGACATGAGTTTCCGGGAAGGATTATGAGAGCGACGAATGCTGAGAGGACTGAGCCGAATGAGAAGAAGACGGATAGTGCTGTGACGAGATATTGTTTCTCTTTGGGCATGTGTTCAAGGAGGAGTGTACCATCAGTAGGCATGGAGCCCTGTAGAAGTGGAATCAACATTCATGACGTTAAGTGGACAATAGTGGAAGTGAGCGGTGATGGGGAATGGAGCAGACACGTACACCTACAGCGCTTCCCAAGAGGAAGAGCGCAATGCAGAGAGTGACAAAGGAATTGGCCCATGATGCGAAGAAACCAAAGAGCGCGGTGAAGAAGAGTGTTGCATTGAAGGCTGTACTGCGGCCTAACAAGTCGGAGCCTGTTGTGAAGAGAGTGTGAGTGACGTCAGCTGAGAAATGAAACGAAGACGTACAAGTTCCCCAACCAACTGCACCTATCATCATACCTGCGAACATAGAAGACGACAGACTGCCAATAACATTGTCTGATACTGTAAAGGAACGAAATGTAAGCGACAGAGAGGGGTCCGAGCAGCTGAGCTGAACAAACCAGAATAGTGCTGCTGAACTCTCGGAAGGATAATTGCGATTGCCTGAATCCACATCTGCAAAAGAGATAGGCCTTGAACATTGTCTACTACATCGAACGACAACACGCACATTATCCGCCATCCAACCTAACACCCCCAAAAGAGTCAGTCCAAGACGCAATTAACCCAAAAAATCAAAATGTACATACCAAAACCACATAGGGAGAGCAAAGCCCACTGGTAGCTGCCCATCCCAATCCTATCTATCGTCTTGTCAAGCTAGCCGAGGACCTCGTCAAAAAAGGCAGTCCAAAAACCAATGAAAAGACACGTACAGGGGTGCGACTATCGTCCATGCCACCATCGTCGTCACCGTCGACGCTAGAGCCCATAAGACGCTGCTGCTGCTCGACGTCGAGGTCATCTGGATAGTAGTGGCGATCGGCCATGACAGAGTCTGACCAAAAGACGGAAGCACGGGGAGTCAGGGATGCCATTTTATTGGCACGACCGGGGGTAAGGGTGATGGTAAGACGTCAGATACTACAAAGGTCCTTATGGCGTAATTGATGAATTATCAAGACCATATTTCAATCCGGTCCGCCTTAGTCACCCGCGAATTCTTCTTTCTGAGGCTTAGAAAGCCCCATGCAAGGTGTATACACGGTATACTACCCAGCAGAACAACCACAAAATCCCAAAAGAGTGGCCTCTGAGCTCGGTAAGAGAATGATCCCATCGCGTGACACAGGTCACAGTTATTCCATCAGAACCATCACCCCATTTTCTTTTTCCATCCCCTTGACTCTCGATGAGTCTTTCCTCGCTCCTCCTCAAATCAACGAGCAATGTCGATTCAGAGCTCGATGAACTATTCAAAACACAGGTACTGAAAACATTTTGATAACAGAAGGGGAAAAGCTGATGAAGTTACAAGCCTCCGGCTGTACCAGAGCCCGTACCGATCAATGCCACGCCATCCGAGTCGGAAAGGCTGTCCAAGAAACGAAAATTAGGCGGGCCGAAACATGTTGTGAATGCGAAAAGACAGAAATCAGACCCCAAATCCAAATCCAAATCTAAGGCGTCACCGAAAAAGTCAAAGTCTAAAGCAAAGGATCCCTCTTCGGGGGAAGACGAGGATGAGGACAACTCGGACCTCGAGGCTGCTTATCTCCGTTTCAGAGAGGAAAATGGTCTTCCAGAGGAGGATGAAGAAATGAGTAACGGTGGCGATGATGTCGAAGAAGAGGACCAGGACCAGGACGATAACGAAGCCGAAGATTTGGTGCACGAATCTCTCAAAGGCAAAAAGGCTAAATCAAGGTCCAAGTCAAGAACCAAGAAGCAGAAATACGTTCCTCCAGATGAAACTCCTGCGCAACGTGATCAACGAACGGTATTTATCGGTAACTTGGCTCTCGAGGTCGCTCAAAGTCGTGTATGCACAATTTCGTTGATTGAAATCTAAAAACACTCACTAACTTCGCTTTATGATAGCCTCTGCAAAAGCAATTACAGCGACACATGCTTTCCCTCATTCCCACTGCCAAAGTGGAATCCATCCGATTCCGTTCCGTACCATTCAACTCCCCCTCCTCAACACCCTCGACTACCACCATCAACTCCTCTACTCCCTCCCAACACAAAACTCCATCTCAACGCTCACACGACCGAACTCGCGCCTCAACATGGCGTTCTTCCACTAACCCCAACGACGATTCCACGCCCACGCCAACACCTGACCCCAAAACCTACCTTACCCCAAACCAAAAAAGGAAAATGCTTTTCTTGACACATCAATTCCATTCATCAGGAACAACAGTCCACGCTTATATCGTCTTCGCCCACCCTGCTCCTGCATCAACGTCGAGTACACCTCGACCCGCGAATCTTCCTCCATTACCCGAGATTATGGACCCTTATGAAGCTGCGAAAGTAGCCGTGGAGCGAGCTGATGGGAGTGAATTTGAGGGAAGAGCTATTCGTGTCGATTTTGTTGGTAGTGGAGGTGCGAGTACGAAAAGGAAGGCGAAGGGTGAAGGTGAGGGTGAGGGTGAAGAGGTGGAAGTGGGAATGGGAGGGGTGAAGGCGTTTAAGGATGCGGATCCGAAGTTGACTTTGTTCGTTGGGAATTTGGATTTAGGTGCTCAGGAAGAAGATCTGCAAGTGTTCTTTGAGGGTTTGGTGAAGACTGAACGGGGTGAACCACCTTCGACTGACACCGATGAAAATGCAGAAGGCCGGAACAAGAGACCAAAAGCGTGGGTTACTCGCATACGTATAATCAGAGATAAAGATACATTATTGGGAAAAGGATTCGGTTATGTTCAGTTTGTCGTAAGCCTTACCAATATCCCTCCCATATCGAAGGACGACACTGACACGATCATTTCACACAGGACCGTGAATGCGTAGACGAAATTCTCGCACTCGAACCTACCCAACTCAAATTCGCCAAACGTAAACTCAGAGTCCAACGCTGCAAAACTCTTCCTGGCGTTAAACTCCCTTCTGCACTCAAATCTTCACTCTCCACCACCTCCGCCTCCTCAAAATCTGCTTCCTCGAGCTCGAACTCGAAATTAAAATCCACTCCCTCCTCTTCTTCTTCAACTACCAAACTCCGCGTTCCCCAAACACAAGCAATCACAATACCAAAAGGTGACCCGACACTCGGTCAAAAACTAACAACATTATCAAAACAAGAACGTAAAGCTTTCAAAGCAGCTGACCCTGATCGTGTAGCGAGGCGATTGGCGAAGAAAAAGGCTAGGATGGCAATGGGATCTTCATCAAAAGATGGGACTGGGTTGAAGAAGAGGGAGAGGACGAGGACGAAAGTGAGTGGGAAGGAATTTGTGAAGAAGGCCAAAGAGGGGAAGAAAAGGAGGGTTAGGAGTGAGAGGAGTTTGGAGAAGAGGAACGAGAAGAAGTGAGAGGGGATGGGTGATGTTATGTTTATGTTTTATGTTCAGTCCTTAAGCTTATGAAGTGGTGGTTTTGTCCAATATATCCGTCTCTAAGTCTTCGCATGGTACCTATTACAGTATATTCTTCGTTTTAACATTTGTCTCTCCCCCGCTCTTGTCCGCCCATGAAGGTAAAGAGACTTTTACGAAATTCGCAAGAGGACTCGAATCAGGAGTGCTTGTATGATTTAGTGTAATGTTTCGACGGTTATCTTGGGGTTCCTTTTGGGAGTTATTATGTTGCAGATTAGATCTTGAGAGGCGAAACCGAGGGGCTTTCCAAGATCGGATCACATTCAAAAAGCAGCGAAGACTAGAACTCAAAAGACATACACGTGCGTATTCAAAGGAGTACAGAAAGCATAGAAAACAACTACAGTGCCGACTCCGAAAGCAAATGAACAAGCAAACTTGTCTGACTAGAACTGGATAATACCTTCGTATTTGGACAAACGGCCTTGACCTCCAATCACTATTAATTCGGAAGGACATAGCCAGTAATGCCCTCATCCCTATACAACCCGTTCGCCGTGACCACTTGCCTCTCCGTCTCATTAATCGTATAGAAGTGGTCCACCCTCGAAGCGCTGAACAACCTATAGAGCGGCACAGAATTGCAGAACGGAGCAGTATACAAATAACCGATTCCCTGTGCAATCTCTGGTTCTGGGTTAACCTTACACCCAGCTGCCACTTGGGCCTGGAATTCTGCAGGATCAGCAGTATAGAAGTGGTCGACTTTGGTACCAGTGTTGTCGTCGCAGCGGAATAAAGGGACTGTGCCAGCTTCTTGGACTGGGTAGACTAAACCTTGAGGAGGTTCTTCAACATATCCTTGAGTGCCGAACTGGGCGACTTCAGGACCGTAGGTGGAGTAGAAATGGTCCATCGTTGCACCATTCCACATGCGGCGGAGGAAAATAGCGTGATTGCGTGGTGGGCAACTTGGTTCCTGATAGAAATCGTTCAACGGTCTCGTCAGTAGAGCTCAGCTGTATCTATACTTTTAAAACATACGGGTGTTGGAGTCGTAGTGCAAGTGGTCGTCGGATACGTAGGGTGCCCACTGACAGTGATCGTCTCCGTGCTAGTAGTGGACTGGTCCGCCACAACGGAGGTGAGAGCGATGAAAGCGAAGAGTGAGAGCTTGAATTGCATATGTGGAAATCTGGCTGACTGGATTTCTCTGCTCCTCAACCACCTCTCTTGCAGCCTTTTATACCCTCCGACCTCTTATTTTCTCTTAATTTCTCGAAATTATCCTCAAATCATCGGGAAACAGGTGAGCTAAAAATAGGTCGGCAATCGTGTTGAAGTATATCCTAGACAACGTAAATATTTGTGTTAAATAATCAATCACCGGAAATTGGACTACCTGAGTGGGATTCTAGTGCTCGCGTAAAGTCGATGTGATCGACGTGTGCACGGAATCAGAGCGCGAGAAATCATGAAATGAATGTGATCTTTGATCTTTTTTGGACTGAATCACTGATCAAGCTTTAGCGTCTCCCGCCAGTGTATTCTTTGAGCGTTCAACTTTCAACGATCCACCGGTGTTTTTGTCCACCGGAAAGCTGTACAATGATTCTACGCCTAAATGAGAAGACAAGTCAATGCATTAGGATTTGAACTTCTTCCTATTGAGGAGGAGTGGGAAGATCAGGTTCTAGGTTTGTTGTAGAGACACGGCAGTGACTTATGCGCGCGTCACGGTAGATTCGGTGATGATGTTCTAGTCGGCTTGACTTCAGAACCAGGAGTTGTGGTGTTCCTTAAGCGTCCTGCAAGCTAGAATAATCTTCAGCCCTATCACAAGAGCGCATCACGAAAACATTAAGCGCCAGATCTAGCTACGACTGGGTAAGATAATTACAAACAGTCCCAGACCTTACCATATAACGCTCATCTGGCGCCCAACTTTTTCGTGATGCCGCTATCTCATGATGTGAGCGGATTCCGATACTTATGTTATTCCGGTGATATTTCAGTGCCGGACTACGAACGTTCTCATAGTTGACTTCGGCGGTCTAGCCATTGAGACTTCATGTCATGAGTTAGCCCATTACTCTCCTTGGGAGTTCCCTCGTTCAAATTTGTCCGGCACTTGATTAGATATCAGAATTCCTATACGAGGATTAGGCCACCAACCGTCACCCGTAGTACTTAGTATGACTGAGCAAAGATCAGAACTAATGATTGAAAAGTAATTGGTTGAGTAGCTTTACTACAGAGGGAAAGCACGGGAACTTTGCTGTGCGAATGACACAGTATGATTGTCCGTAGAAAGTATGTGTCCTTCCGAGACTCAAAACAATTTCTTGATTACAGCGGGCCCGTGGCAACCGAGCGTATGGCAGCAGAAGAGTGCAGTTGAATGACCCTCGAGGAAGAGGCTGAAACAGAATTCGCGAGTGGCCAAACGAGGCTCATGGCCTGAATTGTGGATTTGTCTTCGGACAGTTGCAGTTGATTTCAAGCTCCGACTTCGGTCGCTACTTCCCGACTCTGAGCTCCCGAAATCGCCCCTTGCGTTGCTCACGAACATCCAAGGCTGGAGTTCTTCATACGCACGATTACTGTTCAATTTCCCGTTTTGTACCACTCGCAATGTTCTCGGCCGCCGGTGAGGATTACATGCATCACCAATCAGCCTTGTACTTGAACGCTTTACCTCCCGTTCTTGTCCAACTCCCCGCTATGCTCGCACATCTGGCTCGCTTAAATGTCCATTATTCTGCATCATGATCAGAAGACGCATTCTCCAAACCTATCGCATTGTTTCCTCGCACGATTATTAAGTCATACAATCTGCCTGGGAAGCTAATTACCACAACGATTTCAAATCAGCTCTTTGATTGATTTCCAGATCACAGCATGATGGGAAGCTAATTACCACAACGATTTCAAATCAGCTCTTTGATTGATTTCCGGATCACAGCACGATATTCTCCTCGCCTTCCACTTCTCTGTTCTTCTTTCTCTCAGCAATTCTTATTCGTTATCTACTTCCGCTTATGCACTGTCTACTGCAGAAACCTCCCGCCTTGAACGTAGCCTGAGATGGTGCATATAAGGAGGGACAAGTCACGGAATCTACTGTCCGTAGCCTTACTGAGCTCGAGTATATCGACCCATCATCATGGCGTTGAAAATCGATTACTTTCCTATGTACCTCACCCTTCTCCTGTTAACCGCTCACTCAGCGGTCCCAACACCGACCACGGGAAAAGGTTGGCACTTTGTACAAAACGGGACAAGCGGTGTCATCGCATTGGAGTCAATTATTGTCTCTGATACTCTCGCTATCTTCTTCGACAGAGCAACGAACGATCCATTAGAAGTCAACGATCATCCTGCTTGGGGCTCTCTTTATAATCTGGATGCTAACGCTGCGTCGCCTCTGGACCTCAAGACGGATAGTTTCTGCGCTTCCGGAGGGTTCTTGAGCAATGGCACAATGGTCAGTTGCTTCTCACATTTTGCTCATTGCGCTTGATTAAGAATGTTGGGCTGATGATGACCGATCTCGCTAGGTCAGTGTGGGCGGACATATTCCAGCCATTCCGCAAGCCCAAGATGGTCGTATGGGGATTCGAATCTGGGAGCCTTGTGACGATCCTAATGGTGTCGGATGTTCGCTATTTGAGGACCCTGATAATTTGCACCTTGCCGAAACACGATGGTACCCCAGTAGTCTCAGAATCTCTGATGGTTCATTGGTGAGTTGGTCTTGTGATTTCGCTGTGGGTGCCTTGATTATAGCTCGACAAGATGGTTGTAGGGGGTATGCGGAAGGCAGCTATTTTCAACAATGATGATCCCGTTAATAGTATCGAGTTTTTCCCGCCTAAGGATGGTGGTGTTCCAAGACCTTCAGAATTTCTTGCTCGTACGCTCCCTGCAAATCTGTTCCCTCGGTAAGTCTGTTCAAAACGGAATCGTTATCTTGACAGTGACCTCCGAATGATTAGCGCATTCGCTCTTCCCGACGGAAAGATCTTCATGGCTGCTAACAATCAGACCATGATCTACGACATCGGGACCAACACCGAGACAAGACTACCCGACATCCCCAACGGCGTTCGCGTAACAAACCCCCTAGACGGAACAGCTACGCTCCTCCCTCTCCATCCACCCGACTACATTCCTGAAATTCTCATCTGCGGTGGAACCAACACGAGCGATCGGATTCCTGCAGGGGAGCTTTCGTCGCAAACTCCAGCTTCAGACCAGTGCAGTCGCATGACTTTGACACCGGAGGGAATTCAGAAGGGATGGCAAATTGAAAGGATGTTGGAGCCAAGAATAATGCCGGAGATGATACTTCTGCCAAACGGGAAGGTCATCATCATCAATGGTGCCCAGACTGGGTATGCAGCGATCGGCACAGTGAAGGATCCAGTTGGTAATAACTCGAATGCCGATCACCCTGCGTGAGTTTCCTCCCGAATTGGGCTCAACCGTCGTATTGAAATCTTGATTTTAGGTTTACGCCATCTATCTATACTCCTGATGCGCCTCTCGGGAAACGTATTAGCAATCAAGGAATGCCAACCACAGACATAGCTCGTTTGTATCACTCTTCTGTTACGCTGACTCAGAAAGGGTGGGTGATGCATACGGAGATCGCCTTCGCGAAGCTTACAGACTAGCTTCGAATCAGAAACCTTATGATTGCCGGTTCTAATCCCAACAACTTCGTCGTTAATGGGACCAAGTACCACAGGTGAATCTTCTTGTCCGAATATACATGCTCAGGTATAGTATTACTCACGCCATTGGTAGTGAATTCCGCGTAGAGTATCTGAATCCACCGTATATGACCGTGGAGAGGCCACAAATATCGAATGCTCCGAAGAAGATCGCGTTCAACACCAAGTTTCATGTAGATGTTTCTATACCTGATCACCTCAAGAAAGACGACATCCAAGGTACAATGCATATGCTTGAAATATTGCACAGGATTGAGACTGATCGGTAACATTGACTAGTTGCGCTGATTGATCCTGGATTCTCATCTCATGCCTTCCACTCGAGTTCGCGTTTGGTCTTCATGGAAGCCCAGCTTTCGAAGAATGGGAAAACTCTGACAATTACTAGTCCTCCGAATAATCGTGTCTACCCGCCTGGACCAGGTTTGTTAATGGCGGTGCTCTTACCAATCAGTCCGACTAACACGGTCATTGCAGGATATATCTTCCTGACTGTCGATGATGTTACGAGTCCTGGAGTCAGAGTTATGATGGGCAATGGTGCCTCTCCGCCTGTTGAGGACCAAGGGATTAGAATTTAAAGTAGATCAGCATTTTGGGGCTCGTCCGCAAGTCTAGTTACACAGCAGAACTCAGTGGATAGGATATGAAATTGTCAATCATTTTTACGTTTTAAATGTATTCAGCACGTGTCATCGTAAAAAATCAGAGAGCTGTTTACCTCGCCGGAAGTAGTGGCTGGGGTGAGAAGAGCCGGGAGCAGATGAATGCAAAAGAGTGAAAGGCCGTTCGTGTATAAGGAAATTGCGCGTTAATTGAGTTTCAACGAAGTATAAAAGATTTGATGCATGAATCTCTTGAAGGAGAAAGGGCTGAACCACACGTTCCGCTGGATGAAACACCTGGGAAACACGAGCGACGCACAATGTTTATCGGTAACTTAGTTCTAGAGGTCGCTCGAAATCGTGTAGGCACATCCTGAATCATTGATATCCAAAGGCACTCGCTCATTTCCCTTGATTACAGCGGCTCCGTGGCAACCGAGCGTATAGCAGCAGAAGAGTGAACCTCGAGGAAGAGGCTGAAGCAGAATTCGCGAGTGGTCAAACGCTCATGGCCTGAACTCAGGCTATCGATTTGTCTTCAGATAGTTGCAGTTGAGTTCAAGCTCCGACTTCGGTCGCTACTTCCTGACTCTCAGGCTGGGCTCCCGAAATCGCCCCTTGCGTTGCTCACGAACATCCAAGGCTGGAGTTCTTCATACGCACGATTACTGTTCAATTTCCCGTTTTGTACCACTCGCAATGTTCTCGGCCGCCGGTGAGGATTACATGCATCACCAATCAGCCTTGTACTTGAACGCTTTACCTCCCGTTCTTGTCCAACTCCCCGCTATGCTCGCACATCTGGCTCGCTTAAATGTCCATTATTCTGCATCATGATCAGGAGACGCATTCTCTAAGCCTATCGCATTGTTTCCTCGCACGATTGTAGTCATACAATCTGCCTGGGAAGCTAATTACCACAACGATTTCAAATCAGCTCCTTAATTGATTTCTGGATTACAGCATGATATTCTACTCGCCTTCCACTTCTCTGTTCTTCTTTCTCTCAGCAATTCTTATTCGTTATCTACTTCCGCTTATGCACGGTCCGTTGCAGAAACCTCCCGCCTTGAACGCAGCCTGAGATGGTGCATATAAGGAGGGACAAGTCACGGAATCTACTGTCCGTAGCCTTATTGAGCTCGAGTA
>KQ963684.1:20646-39012 GCA_001563735.1 Leucoagaricus sp. SymC.cos | reverse complement strand
TATGCAGCGAGGGTATGAAGTTCAAAGTCGCGGGGAGCGTCTCGATAGGTTTTAACAAAACAACTGAATTTAAAAACGGCTCCGATCCTTCGCACCAAAGCGTAGTAGAAATACATTCTCATGCACTCGAGAAGGTGCCATGTATTGGGCACATGGCAGGTCTTCCAATATGTGAGTTTAAACTCCTGCATTGGCATACCCACTACATATTCCTATGTATCAATACTTATTCTAATACATGACGATGTATTTCTGAGGTCATTTTACTGACGTGATTGCAGAAGATGGGAATGGTCAGAAGGGTCCCGATTGTCAGACTGTAGAGGGGAGATAAGGACAAGATACCTATTCATGGCGGCTGTGGGTGTGTTCTGTCGGAAAAAATGGATGGTACGATAATCATGGTCGACCGGCGTGTGCTTCACTGTGACCCTTGCCCGGTATGCCCTCCGGTGTATTAATTCCCCCCCCAGACTCACCGGCTGTTCTCATTTTTTCTAGGTCATGGATATTAAATTTGACCGTCGTTCTATACACTCCGACCTAAGCCTTTCTCCGCAAAGGATGTTTTAATGGCATTTGAGTATATCGCATCGAGCCATCCCGGCATCCCACCTACTTCAATCGACCACTCTCCTGGTAGAGATTGGCCGCAGTATGTGATAGACATCTATGGCGCTTCCCTACTCGAGCGAAAACAGTAGGTCTCATGTATACCCTTTAGTACTCATTTGCACGCTTGCTCCTATACCTTGTTTTTTTTTTCCGAGTGGACGGCTTGTTGAATTTTGCTCATTTTTGTGTCTGGAGATAACGCTCAATGAAATGTATTGATTGAATCTGCTTTGGAGGAAATTAGAGAAGATGTTTTGTTTCTTAAGGACTTTACGTGTTCCTAAACGACCGAACAGTGAGCCGTCCGCATTTTCCGGGATTAGCCGCTTAGTGAGTCGGTTTGCCGCCCAATCTCCTGCACCCTTGATACGCACTGGGCCGGCAAGTCGATATCCCACATGTATTATTGAATCTTTATTGTAATGATTATAATAAAAATACAATATGTTCACAATAAGGTCAGAATCTTCGGTAACATTTTAATAAGCTATCAATAGAGCAGCTGGCTTATTGACTCACTGGCCCGGTGTACGGGATCAAATAGATATACTTACATTTCGCCAGAAGCCAGGGGGTTAGCTTTCTTCGCATCTTCTAGCGATGAGGGGCTCGGGTGGAAATTGGTGGTGATACGGCATTGGTTCATGGTCACTCCGAATAATCGTCATCAACGCTGGAAACATCAGGTCTCATTGGCCCTGACCAAACCCCTCGTCTCCAGATTTTCTGGCATGTGATTATGGAGGTCAAGTACGTTTGGTTCCGCGCTCGCTGCCAGGTGATGAACCAAAAGACTCCATTGAGAAAGAGTACTGTAAGCCAGAGTTGTTGAACCATGGCAATGGCACATGCTATATATGACCATGAACCCAAGTTTCATTTAGAGTGGTCTCAACTTCAAGACTTACAATGAGGGTAATGATCTGAAATGTTACCTCGTCAGTGTGAGCGGACCGAAGGATGTGGGACATGTGCGTACTGGTGGGAAGCAGACCCATGACTTACAGCCATTAAACATTATCCAAACCCGCCTTGAGCGCTTGAGTACTTGAAGTTGAGCGGCGGATATGTCAGGCAACCGGAAGGACGGATATACCAGGAAGCCAGCCACTGGTGGCATACCGGGATCATGTTCTCTTATGACAACCGTGACGTCGTCCTCATTCATCACACTTGACCTCGTCATCGTCATCGTTGCAGCTGCAGCAGACATAATGGCATTTCAAGCTCAAGATTCGTTCCGACATTCCCCGCAGTCATGCAGTCTAAATTCAGAGTGCGACGGTTTGACAGTTTCCAAACACTTGACAGATCTTGACCCAAAGCGAGTTTGAAAGCGGTTTTTTTTGAGTCCGAGTGGACTTGTCTTCTTGCTGCAATCCAGTTTATGCTTAGTACGCTAGACAATCACGGATGCTATCACCGATATTTTCAAAAACATGACTGAGATTTTCCGCAAAGCTGCTTGGCCAGCCATATTTGCGACCTTCTTTGTGCTCTTCTCAGCGCTCCTAAACCACGCCTACAGCTTCCCCTGCTCTTGCCAGGCCTCAAACGTGTCTATGTGACGGAAAGGAATCTCTTGAACTGTCGATTGCTAGGCCATTAGGTGGCAGGGATAGTCTGGCACCTTTACTGCTCATCTACGGTGGGTATGGGAGCGTGTTCTGCTGGAAATATTGGACAACGTTTTTGCTGAGCGTGGTCGAGCTTTATTCGTATCAGGTCTGCTTTGTCTCCAGTGATTTTCTCGGAAATCATCAATCGACTAGATGGTACTTCAACGTCATCGACCATCGCCCCACACCTCTGGATCAAGGTCCTTCGTGAAGGACATTTTAGCAGCACTCGAATATATCTCGTCAAGTTATTAAGGCGTGTCGCCCATATTTGTCAGTCAATCCGCTGGTGGAGGTCTGTCGCAATATGTGATAGACGTTTATGGGGCCGCGTTGCGTTAGTGAAGATAGCTCAGCAGCCTCATTGACACCAACTCGTTCCCTTCACGTGATGGATTTGAAGTGTGAGTACCTTCAGGTCCACTCATTGAACCGAACTGGATATAATCTTTTGCAGGTACATGAATTGGATCTTCCTCGATCCCTGGCTCACGATACACATGCTGATCGATCGACCCATACTTCCTTCTCTCAACACTTCGCCTGGCGAATCGCGCATTTTTCGACAAGCACTATTGTTCTTCTCTTCACCCATCCAAAACGCCAATCTCGAAACCTGACAGGGTTCCAGGTGGTTACATGTAACAAATAGCAAAAGAGGAGAGCGTTCGGTGACATATCAGCATGTTCTTCCCCTTCGTCAACCCTCGTCGTGACATTCAAAAAACTTGACATTTATGGGAACACCTACGCAAACACGGCTTTATTTGATCACTGGGATTCAGGATGTGTTGATATCACCAGACGTCATAGAGAGGGCTCAGAGAACGCCTACAGTTATGAGTTGGAATTTGTCGATGGGGCGGGTGAGTAGATATTTGAGTTTTACGTGCTCTTGATGACTGATCATTGGCTCTAGGTGATCATTTAATGCCCGGAAAGACGGCGCTGAGCGTGTTGAAGTAAAGCTATGCGAGTGGGGGACTGTAGACTTCTCCAATAACCAGATGACTTATGAACGAATACGACTCAACCGCGTCTTGCGTAGACTTCAAAAAAGCCAGATCGTTAAAGCGACACTGAAGACGACCTATAACACTAGTATCACTTGGGAGATAAGAAGTGGAGTTAGAGCCGGGAGCAAATGAGAGAAGGACTCTGTGCGCTCACTGTCAAACAATGAGGCAAAATCATCGAGCGGGACCCAAGCGGCAGTCGCTGCGTTGTTTACGTGTTGGTGTCTTCCTGTCGTGTTTCATTGTGATGACGACAAGCTTTGAGAATGGACATACAGATTCGGCAAGGAGCGCAGAATGAATTGAATAAGAAGAAACCGTAACCATTGCATCCCATTATGCTGATTACCGCAAGAACAGGCCTGTAGAATACTCACTTCAGTCGTTCAGTAGCAAAAATTCGCTAGAGTGTAGAGCGTTAAACAAGCTCATGGCGTGCAATGGTGCGTTGAGGAGATGTGTTAACAGATTTCTGTAGTTGGTCCAGCTGCTGGTGCGATTGGAAAGTATAAATCAGGGAGTCAACCTGAAGGATGGCCACGGTGATAGATTCCTCTTCCGCTCTGATCTTTACCCGGCGGCATTGCTTGCAAGCTCCCTAGGGTTGTCATAATTCGACGGCTTCTCTTATGATTCTGCCAGCAATTTCAAATACTCCACTGGTTATATTACTAAGAGTTAAGCGCTAAGCTGCCGTTGAAGCCGGAGCTTTCGGCTTCACACGAGGTGTCAGCTTTCTATTGTGATGAGTCCAATCCAAGGATCGAAGCTTGAAGAATGTCCCGGTGGTAGGCACAAGTGTGTATGGAGTACGCTGCTACTCACGATATATTTTTGATACATAGGAACGACTCCTTCAAGGCAATGGAAGACTACTTATTTCCGAGTCTCGCTGGTCTGCATGAACGAATTCCATATGACAAAATGACAGTCTCCGTCACTGAGAAAAGGCGGCCGAATAAACATGACGACGGTGCGTCTATCCTGGGCGCTTCAGTCTGTGTTGTCAATGCGTCCCCATCTGAAGAACAAAGTGAACAGTGCATTTGTCCACCGATTAGTGGACTGCAATGGTCTACTGATTTAGGATAGGTCTTCTCTAGCCTTCGAACCGCTGATCATGGAAGTCTATTCAATCACCTCGGTTCATGGTTGACTGTGACATAATGTCCCAGTAAGTATGCGCAATATGTATTATGTAAAGTATCCCGAGGACTCGAATCTCAGACGCTTGTAAACTATTAAGTTTGTTATCACGGTCAAGGATGCCTACACTGGAGCTTTGCCGCTGCGGCATCTTGATCGTGTATGCCCTCTTTAAGTAAGATGGCGGCTATAAGCTCGTCCTGACCTCCTTTAAATGGGTCCCTCGAACGTATCGCCATGGACCCCTCTTGACTCTCCAACAGCCCTCCGCTCTTGTTCGTTTGTACTGGTCGAACATCATGCAAGCACCATCAATCTCTCCTGGATTACTGCACGTCACAATCACCTTCAGTATGCTCGTCGTCTTAGGCATGCCCGGATCATCTCAGATGCGCTGACATTTTATTCATCTAGCTGTCTGTGTATCTGTTATGCTCTATGATGCACTTCTCACTTTGAATCTTGAGGCAAGTATTGCCAACTTCACACGTCTTGCTTCTAGCTCACTTCTCATTTTATATTTATCTCCTAGCTCGAGCATGTATGGCGGTAATATGTCGAGTCTCTTTCAGTCGCTCTCTCCTGTTAATCTCTTGCCAAAAAGGCAATGTTGGACTGCCAGCAAAGCGCTTTACCTCCTATGCCGTTACTTCTTCCTTGCGATATTTTGGTGAGCTCTGCTTGTCGAGTAAACCTGTCACCATGATTTCGCTGATTTGATGCAAACCAGCACCAATCTCCTTGGTACGACTGAACGCTTGTTCAATTAAATTTGGGTCCTATTCAAAGCCATTGTTGCAGTATATACAGGTGTCATTAATGTACCATTACATGTAAGTGTCTTCAATGATCGTCGATCCCTGGTCGAAGTCACTAAACTGTTGTGGACCTCGCAGCTGTGAGAACCCATCAATTCATCACTCACCTTCCTTCTCTGAGAGATGTTTTCCTCAGCTGTCGAACCTGGCAAATTGTCTGGCTGGGTATGTGAGTGGATTTAATGTCATCAAATAATAAAGAAGCTCATTTTTATACTACTAGAACCAATGTCCTCGCATATATCGTTCCCGACGGAGTGATGCTTCTACGCTTGGACGTGATGTATCGGGAAAAACCAAGAGGTGTGCGAGAACCTTATATCTCATCGAGATGTTTGGTAGAGTCTAACGTCCATCCGCTCCACAGTCCGCATGGTTACCTGGCTCATCTTCAGTGGTAAGTTCATCGACATATGATTGTTTAATTACTTTTGATTATTTGGTAGCGTACACACTTACAATAATCCCTGCAGTGCACGCTCTGGTGAAGACTCATCGCAGTCGCAATTAGAATGAAGTCAATACTGATAGTTGCTCCTTAAGGTTCTTTTCATAGCCTCGTTAATCAACAACAGTGTGGATCCCCCTGTCACCCTCGTTGACGCTGTCCCATTCGGCTGTCCCATAGTTTTTTATCGTAAGTCGAGAGCTCAGGATATTTGCGCCATGTGAGTGGCATTTTCGAACCTACCACTCCCAGCGGTGACGTCTTATTTCTTCATTCTTCTGAACGCTAGAATCGTCGCAGTCATTTCACAGTGTAAGTAGACCTTTCTCCAGGTGGCCACGGTTACTCACGTCACAGACATGATTCCAGCTTATTACTTTGTAGTCACCTTCAAACAATTCAACGCTGCTGCTCGTCAAGTCAGAGCCAACTCTCATCTCAGCCTGAATGCCCTCTATTCCATGCAGAGAGAGTTACCAACTTTCTATACTCTTCTCAAACAGGGTGCGATCTATTTCTTGGTGTCAGTGCTTCCTTTATTCTGTGACCGGCACCAACTCATCTCGTTCTCTGTCAGTGTTCTAGGTTGGTTCTATTCAAACTACTTGCTTGACCAAACGATGCAATCGAGCTGACTTGGATTTCAACTCGCTGTAGTTCTCTTCTTGGTTGTCATCTTTGTCGATTTCTTCCCGCCTGCATTCGAACGTCTTTGGCTTCCGTATCTTATGTAAGTGTCAGACCTCTGCTGCTTATTCCTTATCTAATCAGAGGAAATCTATAGAGTATGGATGACGCTCAATCCGCTCCTGGTGAGCCCTCAACCTATAGCTTTAGGACACCTCAAATCCTGACGATTTTCCTCAAGGCCGCCCGGCTTTACCTTCAAATGAAAAACAGGGGATTGAACGAGAATAAGGGGAGTAACCTACGCACGGTTCAGATAGTGTCCAATACATTACCGACCGTGTAAGCCTGCAGCCGGTGCATTTGCACAACGGGCCATCCACTAGAGGGACAACCACCTGAATGGATATTAGGAAGCGACCAAAATAAGATCGCGTAGTAATGTTTCAGTGAGCATAGTATTTAGTTGTCCAGCGTTGCCCATTTGATGCCTTGAGGCTTGAGCTGAAGTACAGGGCAGGTCATAGATCATTTGTCTGCCGTCGAGTGGCTGCTGCCATTTAAATCCCAGTATTCGGCTACAGTCGTTACTTCCGCAGTGAATTTTAAGTCTGTATCCGTACTTGAGGGGCTGGCCTTTTCCTCACCTCCATTCATGGAAAAAATGGGTACAGATCGTGAGGCCACACCTGGCCAAAACTTGGTGGTGGGGAGCAAATTCGGTAACGCTCTCAATCAAACATTTTGGTATTGCGGCAACCGGCTCGTCAACTAAAGCGTCATCGTTTTTCAATGTTGCGTGACGTTCAATTTTGAAGTTTCCTATTCTTAAATTTGCACATCCCGGCCTCCCAATCCTCCTGACTTGCTACTGTGATTGCACATGAAACGAATTGGGACCATTTTCGATATGCAGCGAGGGTATGAAGTTCAAAGTCGCGGGGAGCGTCTCGATAGGCTTCAACAAAACAACTGAATTTAAAAGCGGCTTCGATCCTTCGCACCAAAGCGCAGCTCAGGCTTCATGCGCTCAAACTTCAAATTTTCTTCCATGGTTCCTCTCTACCAGCTAAGCTTAAGATTTTCTTTGTGTTCGTCTCAACACTCCCTTTTCTTCCCCATCCCAAACCTCGCCTATAGCTCCCTCCGCTCCTCCTGGACGCCGAAACACGTTTACATGATTGCAGAAGATGGGAATGGTCCAGAAGGGTCCCGATTGTCAGACTGTAGAGGGGAGATAAGGACAAGATACTTATTCATGGCGGCTGTGGGTGTGCGTTCTGTCGGAAAAAGTGGATGGTACGTTAATCATGATCGACCGGCGTGTGCATCACCGTAACCCTTTCCTCCTTCGGTGTACTAGTTTCCCCTCCAGACTCACCGGCTGTTCTCATTTTTTCTAGGTCATGGATATTAAATTTGACCGTCGTTCTATACACTCCGACCTAAGCCTTTCTCCGCAAAGGATGTTTTAATGGCATTTGAGTATATCGCATCGAGCCATCCCGGCATCCCACCTACTTCAATCGACCACTCTCCTGGTAGAGATTGGCCGCAGTATGTGATAGACATCTATGGCGCTTCCCTACTCGAGCGAAAACAGTAGGTCTCATGTATACCCTTTAGTACTCATTTGCACGCTTGCTACTATACCTTGGTTTTTTTTTCCGAGTGAACGGCTTGTTGAATTTTGCTCATTTTTGTGTCTGGAGATAGCGCTCAATTAAATGTATTGATTGAATCTGCTTTGGAGGAAATCAGAGAAGATGCTTTTTTTTTGTTGGCTTTGCGTGTTCCTAAACGACCGAACAGTGAGCCGTCCGCATTTTCCGGGATTAGCCGCTTAAAGAGTCGGTTTGCCGCCCAATCTCCTACACCCTTGATACGGGATCAAATAGATATACTTACATTTCGCCAGAAGCCAGGGGGTTAGCTTTCTTCGCATCTTCTAGCGATGAGGGGCTCGGGTGGAAATTGGTGGTGATACGGCATTGGTTCATGGTCACTCCGAATAATCGTCATCAACGCTGGAAACATCAGGTCTCATTGGCCCTGACCAAACCCCTCGTTTCCAGATTTCCTGGCATGTGATTATGGAGGTCAAGCACGTTTGGATCCGCACTTACTACCAGGTGATGACCCAAATGACTCAATTGAGAAAGAGTACTGTACACTTGAGTAAGTCAGAGTTGTTGAACTATGGCAATGGCACACGCCGTATATGACCATGAGCCCAAGTTTCACTTATAATGGTCTCAATTTCAAGACTTACAATGAAGGTAATGATCTGAAAATGTTACCTCGGAGTCAGCGTGAGCGGACCGAAGGATGCGGGACATGTGCGTACTGGACCACTGGTGGGAAGCAGACCCATGACTTACGGCCATTAAACATTATACAAACCCGCCTTGAACGCTTGAGCACTTGAAGTTGAGCGGCGGATATGTCAGGCAACCGGAAGCTGGCCAGTGGCATACCGGGATCATTTTCTCTTACGACAACCGCGACGTCGTCCTCATTCATCGCACTCGACCTCGTCATCGTTGCAGCTGCAGCAGACATAATGGCATTTCAAGTTCAAGACTCGTTCCAACATTCCTCGCGGTCACGCAGTCTAAATTCAGAGTGCAACGGTTTGACAGCTTCCAAACGCTTAACAGATCTTGACCCAAAGCGAGTTTGAAAGCGGTTTTGAATCCGGGCGGACTTGTCTTCCTGCTGCAATCCGGTTTATGCTTAGTACGTTAGACCATCATGGATGCTATCACCGATATTTTCAAAAACATGACTCAGATTTTCCGCAATGTTCCATGGCCAGCCAAGTCTGCGACCTTCTTTGTGCTCCTCTCAGCGCTCATTTTCTTTCCCCATCCTAAACCACTCCTAGAGCTTCCCCCGCTCTTGCCAGGCATCAAGCGTGTCTATGTTGTTGCAGGAGACGCAAGGGAATCTCTTGAACTGTTGATTTCCAAGCAATTAGATGGCGGGGGATGGTCCAGTACCTTTATTGCCCCTCCATGGAGGGTATGGGAGTGTGTTCTGCCGGAAATATTGGGCAACACTTTTTTGCTGAGGGCGGTCGGGCAGTTTGTGGTTTATTCTCATCAGGTCTGCTTGGTCTTCAGTGATTTTCTCGGAAATCATCAATCGACTAGATGGTACTTCACATCATCGACCATCGCTCCACACCTCTGGATCCAAGTCCTTCACGAAGGACATTTTAGCAGCACTCGAATACATCTCGTCAAGTCATTCAGGCGTGTCTCCCATATTGGTCGGTCATTTCGCTGGTGGAGGTCTGTCGCAATATATGATAGACGTTCATAGGGCTGCGTGGCGCGCGCGAAGACAGCCTCATTGGCATCAACCCGTTCCCTCCACGTGGTGAAGTGTGAGTACCTTCAGGTCCACTCATTAAACCGAGTTGGATATAATCGTTTGCAGGTACATGAACTGGATCTTCCCTGGTGCACGTTACACATGCTGATTCATCCATACCTCCTTCTCTCAACACCTCGCCTGGTGAACCATGCATGCTTCGTTGAACACTATTGCTCTTTTCTTCACTCGTCCAAGATGCCAATCTCGAAACCCGACACGTTTCCAGGTGGTTACATGTAACAAATGACAAAAGAAGAGAGCGTTCGGTGGCCTATCAGCATGTTCTTCCCCTTCGTCAACCCTCGTCGTGTCATTCAAAAAACTTGACGTTTGGCGGAACATCTACGCAAACACGAATTTATTTGATCACTGGGGTTCAAGATGCGTTGATATCACTAGATGTCATGGGGAGGGTTCAGAAAACGCCTACAATTATGAATTGGAATTCGTCGATGGCGCGGGTGAGTAGATATTTGAGTTTTACGTGCTCTCAATGATTGATTATCGGATCTAGGGCATCGTCTAATGCTTGATGCTCCCTAGAAAGACGGCGCTGAGCGTGTTGAAGTAAAGCTATGCGAGTGGGGGCTGTAGACTCCTCTAACAACCAGATGACTATGAACGAATACGATTCAACCGCATCTTGCGTGGATTTCAAAAAAGCCAGATCGTTAAAGCGACAACATCAGGAAATCCCCAAGTTACAGATCTACACTGATGGGTTTATAATTTGTTGTTATCAGTCACAGAGAAGTAAAATATGTCCCTATAAGTACAATAAGTGTACCCCCCAACTTATGCATCACTGTAGCTGAGCCTGTCAGTTCAGTTCAGTACTCAATAAGTACCCAAACAGTAACATAGCGATTAGTGAAATTTCAATCGTTCCCTCTCATTGATCCCACTCATGGTCCAGAACAGTGCTCCTAGCACTATGCAAAAACAAAGATCGCAGATAGCGAAGATCACAGATATGGTTCTATTATATGGGGCATACAAATAAATGCTGCATTTTATTTATATCTATCCGATCTTCCTAATGACTATTCATCATACCCTGAAAAGTCAGCAACAGCGAGTGCACTTCCAGTGTGGTGACGGGCATTGTTATTAGACTGATCCTTGCTATAGATGTAGAATTAGTAAATGATGTATACGACAGGCAGAGTCGCTCACGTTGCATGTTTAAGCAAGTTAGACATAATCGTGTGATAAGCGCCAAGATTACGCTCCTTCATGGATTCAAGATAGCTGATGTGTCGATCATATGTAGGCTTGAATAGATCACCTTCAAACTTCCCTGTGGTGCATGTTCCTTTCTCCCAAGCTACCAGTGCTGCATAAAACTAGAAACGTTCATGTAAGGGAGGTTGTATGGATATCAAAGGTGCTGACGTCACTTACAGCAGTCAGCTGTATGGTCGATCGGTTTGTGTGCGGTCGGATGTAGGCTTAATTCCTGCCGATTGTGCGCTTATCGATGTTGTGCAGTCCTGGGTTCGAACCTGGCCTAGGTCGGGTGTACCAGTGCGCGAAGCGTGATTGCTTAGCAATAATCCAGGTGACACCGAAATGAAGGGGCGTAGTCTGGATGGGGCCTGGGTGGTTCTGGACAGATGCGGTCGCTAGCACCCTCCGGGGTTTAAGCCGGCTTCCGGTACTGATCAGGGAGGGTCCTTGAAGGGTAACCTGACTTGTCAGCTGCACCTTGCGTCGTGCACTAACAGTCACACTGTAACGGTGTGGTACATGTGTGCGCTCCCTCCAAGTCCGATATACCGGCTGACGGTGGGGTGCCCCCTTGGTGAAGGGGCTTAATCGGAGACATATCGCCGGCCTTACCCGAAATAGGACATGATAAGTGAGGGAACTGGGGTAAAAACAATCTGACCCATGTGAGACCGCGTGCTTTGGGACAGGACACCCTCCACCCATTCGGATCCGGTATGTCCGGTTGAACTCCATAGTTCGGGTCGTTAGTAGGCATCACCCAATCTCCGGATCAAGGATACTGGCATACGATCCAGTCAATGACATCAGTGAAATTCTGGTGTAAACCTTGGGATCAATCCGGTAGCGGCGCCTGTGAGGCATAGAGCCCAGACAGTTATAACCACGGTAATCAGGCCCGTAGGGGCATAATGTAACCGGCTGCTGGGTAACGGGAAGGGGTAGCACCTGGACCATAGCTGTGTGACTGGAGAACACCACACAGGCTTGAGAGGACTAAATCCTATGCCAGTCAGCCTGGTACAGTTAAAATAATCAGGTTCTGGCTTAAGTTGATTCCACGTCACACAAGAGTGTAAGGGTTTCCTGCAAGGGGCCCCCTAGACGGGTGCTGGCACTACTCCGGAACCTCCCATTCCGAAACTTGACCTGGCTATTCTCCAAATTGTTAGCGCTGGCGCTAATGCTTCACACCATAACGCTCCTCCTCCTGTTCTTGATAACGAGACTGGAGCCGCTTCGATTACTGCAACTGTCCCTGAACAGTCACAGCCACGTATTGACAATCCTGATATGCAAGATGTTGGAACTTCGGACACAATCAATGCTGCTCAAGGCAGTAATATTGTTGATCCTTTACGACCGAGTAGCCCTCCGGTTGAAGAATACAAGAAAACAATCGGTGAAGCGTTGTTAACCCTACAAGAATGCGCAGACTGGATTCATCTGTTTCCAGTCAATAAAGGTAAATTCACACCCAGCGGTGCAATCGTGGACGAACTTGCCTATTTACTCATTGCTGTATATGATGGTGGATGGGAACACACCATCATTGAAGACAACAGTATCATCGAGGGTTACGTCCCAAGAGACATTACTAACTTTACTCTCAAACAACTCATGGACAGGTTATTTTTCCCTACTAGGCCGCCATACATAGAAAAGAAAAACAAAGGTAAAGCTAAGGAAGTCGTTCCTTCCTCACAGCCCCTAGAAAATCAAGACGTCAAAATGATATCAACTGAAGGCGTCAAAGCGACTCAGAACACCAAGTCTGTTCCATCCAAACCTACGCCCAAATGTACCCCGCCCAAGCCACCTATCAAGGCAGCTTTTCCTCCACCACCTAAACCGCCTACACCTAAAGTGAGTAATTCACAACATCCTGGCACAAATCCCTCCTCCGTCCCTCCTTCACAACCGGTCAAGTCGTATGCCGCGGCTTCCCGGTCAAATGCACCTACTCCTTCCACCAACGCCACAAAGCAAGTGGTTGATTTGGTTGAACTTGTTAAGCTTTACGGCGACAAATTACCTGCTGACCGTATTGCTGCCATTCACCAAGCTGCTATTGGAAATGCCAATGGCGGAAACACTAACAATACTTCTGTCCCTCAAAAGAAGAAATTCGTTGTTAAATCGACCACTCGAGGACCTACCCGCAAACAAGTCCTTGTTCCCTACTCTGAAACAGTGACCATTAACTGTTTACAACGACACCATCACATTCTTGAGACTGTTAATCGCGGCCTCATCAATACACACTCAAAACTTCGTGTTTTAGCCATGTCCGAAGGACGCTCTGGCGCCGCGTTCGGCCTTGCTTTCTCTACCAATCTTGTTCCCACACCTGGCGAACGAGATATTATCCACGAATGGCTTTCTAAAGCTATTCAATGCGACAAAGACAAGGTCCCTATTCCTAGGGTCCCTATGTCTAAATCATACCTCAAAATCACTGGGGTGAATTTCTATATGCCAACAGATTGGCACGACGACGGTTCTAATCAGCTGATGGCTGATGATGTCCTATACATCATGAATCGCAACCCCCTTTTCGAAAACATTATGCTTGCTTCCCCTCCGCGCGTCATGAGAGCGACTCCACACTCTGATATGGCGATCATTTGGTTTGACATTTGGGATTCACAAAATGGAACCAATGCCAAACTCCTCACTAACCGCTCCTTTAACTTCGACAAGGACGTAGCTGTCATCAGGGCATGCAATATGCACCCTGGAATTTCCCAATGCCAGAACTGCTGGAAATGGGGCCATATTACCGCTAAGTGCCGATCTCAAGGATGGAAGTGCGCTAAGTGCGGCGGTCCTCACAAGACCGAAAATCATCGCAATGCAGCCTGGTGCTGCCAAGCAAATCCTAAAGCCAACCCTCCTTGTGAGGCTACTGCAGAGGGTATGCCTTGCCCTCATGATTTCAAATGCATCAATTGCAAAGGCGACCACCTAGCCAATGACAGGCAATGCCCGTATTGGTGTAATCGTTTCAATCGTACTTGGCACGATAACAAAGCCCAAGAAGCTAAAGCCCAAAGGGCTCAATGCATTGAAGTCGCTATCCAGCGCAAACAAGCTACTTTCTCACCACGGGACCGACAAGGGTCCAACGTTCCTTCATGAAGAGTTTAAATCTTGATTCACTTCGCATTTTCTCTTTCAACGTCAATCGTAATTATTCCATCATGGAAACTTCTTTAGTCACTTTAGTTGATAACTTTGACATTATCTTCTTTCAAGAACCCGCTTGGAATGTAGTCAGAAACACTGTTTCCACTGACTCTGTTCTTGGCAAACAGGTCATAGGAGCGCCTATCCATCCTGACTGGATCTATCTTGCTCCCTGTCTCCCCCCTCCTACCAAACCTCGTGTTATGGCTTACGTTCATAAACGCCTTTCATATCTACGACCTTCCCTCGTCAATTCATACACCGACCTAGACCGCGATATCCTTATCCTATCCCTGTCCTACAAACAACAAGTTCACCACCTAATGAACATATACTCAGACGACAGACACACTGCTCTAAACCATCTCCAGCAATGTATCAACCTGCTCCTTCCAATGCTTTACATCGGTGGAGACTTCAACATACGATCCAAAGAATGGGATGCTAATTGCGATACTCACTCCAAACACGCTATCTGCCTCATGGATATCATGACCGATCTAGGTCTCGATCGTTCCATTCCAATTGTCGATCTCCCCACTCGATACTCCGCTGATCCCACTAAAAATAACACCACGATCGATCTTATATTCACCGCCAACGAAATCGATGTCGACGGTCACTACATACTTCCTGAATATCGGTTAAAATCCGATCACGCCCCACTTGCGATCACAATCCCTGTGTCTCCAAGTTCATTCCCGTTCAGAGGAAAGGTCTTAAATGAGGTTCTGATGAAGAACGGAGTTTTATTAATGAGTTGGCAGTAGGGCTTTCGGTGCTCCTGTCAGCGAGTCTTTCGACTGAAGCACACATCTTGAGTGCATCGGTGCAGATAGCTGACCTCGTCAGTGCGCTATGGGAAAAACATGCCATGACGAGTTTTATATCTACGCGCTCTAAGCCATGGTGGAATGATGAGTGTAGAGATGCATTACAGCGATACCGCAACGATCGCGTCAAAGACAACTGGTGCATGTTTCGAAAATCGGTGCGGCTAGCTAAGAGAAGGTTCTTCGATGCGAAGATCGAAGAAATCGCGGAAGATAACAAACGACTATGGGACCTCATGCCTTGGGTCAAAGATCGTAAGCTCCCGCCTGCACGAGCTATCATTCACAACAACAAGCCCTGTCACTTGCTCGACGTCCTTTGGCAAGCATTTGACCAGACTTACAATTCAGCGTCTAATAGACCCATTAACGCCTGTGTGCTTGACGACTTACCCAACATCCCTGAGAGAAAATGGATGCCGTTCTCTCTCCTAGAACTTACAGATGCTCTCAAAACCTGCTCTAATATGTCAATGCCTGGCCTTGATCATATCTCCTGGGCCCACCTCAAGATGCTCTTATCTACCGATGACCACATCCCCCTCTTCTTCACCAAACTAGCCAACGCATGCCTATCTGTTGGCTATTGGCCACCTCACTTCAAAGAATCGATTTCTGTTGTTATTCCTAAACCCAACAAGCCATCCTATCATCTCCCGAAAGCCTTTCGACCCATCGTTTTATTGAACACCTTGGGTAAACTTTTCGAAAAAATGCTCGCTAAACGAATGCAGTTTGAAGCGGTCAAACATGAAGCGATATTCCCTTCCCAATTCGGGGGAATCATTCAAAGAAGTACAGAAGACGCTGGTGTTTTCCTTACGCATCTCATACGTGCAGGCTGGGATAAAAAGTTACGCACTTCAGTTCTAGCTTTCGATTTCTCCCAATTCTTTCCCTCCCTTAATCATTCAATGCTTTTGGACATTCTCAAAAAACAGGGCTTTGCGCCTGAAATTGTTTCTTTCTTTTCCAATTATTTAGTAGGACGATCTACCACATACTTGTACAATTCCTTTTCATCACCTCGATTTGATTTCAACACAGGAGTAGGACAAGGGTCCGCTCTTTCTCCAATTCTTTCAGGTCTTTATTTAGCCCCTCTTCTCTTTCTCGCTAGTCAGAAACATTCCGGTCTCGTTTCTTTCTTATCTTTTGTAGACGATGGTAGTATCGTGGCTCAAGGCGAAACATGGCGCGAGTGCCACAACAAAATCAAGGCAGCATACCGCTCCCTCGTCAACCTCGTTGATTCTTTCGGACTTCTCTTGGAGCATGACAAGTCCGAAATCTTCAACTTTTCTCGAATCCCTGGGGATGACAACCCTTCCATCGATCTTGGCTTTGCGCCTTTCACTACTGCTTCCCCCCTAAAACCCCAGGAGTTCTGGCAATATCTAGGCTTCTACTTTGATCGCAAGTTGACCTTTCATGAACATGTACGGTACTGGTCGACAAAAGCCCTCTCTTCCATCTGCGCGATGAAAATGCTTGGAAATTCAACGCGTGGACTTCTACCACACCAGAAACGACTCCTATATTGCTCATGTGTTGTTCCTCTCGCCACCTATGGATGCCGCCTATGGTATTTCACTGGTGCTCCAATTATCAACAAACTGAAACTCTTACGACAAATGCAATGAAATGCCGCTTTATGGATCACAGGCGCGTTTCGCACTTCACCCTCCGGAGCTGTTGAGTCCCTTGCTGGTCTCATTCCTATACACCTTCACCTTAAAAAACTAACTAAGCGTGCATGCCTACGATACATCATGCTTCCTAAATCCCATCCCATTCACACTCTCCTCAGTGCTCACAATGCTAAAGGCGCCCTCCCTCATCCTAGGTCACTCGACCTTCTCTCTGAACGTCACAGAGCAGCTATTCAAGGCCCCCTTGTAGACGCTGATGATGTTTTACTCAATATTGAGGAAAAATTTTCTCCTTTACATGGCGCTAATTATCCTGGTTTACGCCTCTTAGACAATTTTTCTGATTGTTTTTCTTTCTTTGATTTCAATAGGTCAAGTCTTGAAGAACTCGGAAACCACTCGCGGAAACTCGATGCACGCACCTTCTCCGCCCACTCATCTCCTGATACTGCTGTCATCATCACTGACGGTAGCGTCCCTAACGACTCTCATCTACAGGCATCAGCCTGCTATCAAATCTGGCATAATGGTGCCTTACTCCATTCCACCACTATCCCTTGCAGACGATGTACTTTGTCCGAAGCCGAACTCGCTGCCCAACGCTTTGGACTTTGCAAAGCGCTATCCTCACTTCCAGATGACGTCAACAATTACGTCATTCTTACTGACCATCTACCGTCATCACATCGCCTATTGGACCCTTCCATACATGAAGGCCAATATCACTCAATTGCCACTGCCAATGCCCTACGCCCATGGCTAGAACGCTCTAGCCATCATAAGATCAAATTCTGGTACATCCCTTCCAAATTCGCCCTCTGTGACTGCAACTCAGCACCCGAAAAACCCGGTCGCTCCTGTTGCTTACTACGCAAAGTTCATTCAACTGCGAAACTCAATCATCGACATGCTGGGTTGCGCCCTAGCGTCTCCATGTCATATCTCCGAAAAAAGACCACTGATTCTTGTATCAAACAGTGGCAACACACTTTCCGCACCAACGCACAATATCGTGGACATTCTTTTCTTATGCTGTGAAGTAAACACTTCCGGGGTGACATCATTATGCCCCAATATCACAACGGTGGCTCTTGGCTCAAAGAGCTACGCACTTCCTATTCCCTTGACACCAGTGACCTACCTGTCACTAACTTCAATATCGTCACACACGCTATATGCGCTATAACCAACCACGCTCCTATTGGAACATATTGATCTAGATTCTTTCCTAAAGAATCTACCCGCTGTCGATGTGGTTTCTGGATGGAATCCCGCGAACACATCGTGATCAATTGTCCTCTCTACGTTCGAGAAGACAAACCCATATCCACGTTCAAAGAATTCATCGACTTCCTTGAATGCAATCCCCAAGCATTTGCATTTAATTCTAATGCTCCGCCTCACAATCCCCCTCACACTATACAACGACGAGCTGGGTTGCGCTTAAGCGTCTCCTCGTCACCGCCTCCTGTGCAATTTCCCGCCACACCTATACAACACACTGGGTTGCGTTATAACGTCTCCGTGTCCACCCATCCGCCTCTTCCACTTCCGCGTGCATCGGGACTTCCATGTCTTGGTATTCCAGTAAGTTCATACGAGCTTGACTATAGTCTCCCTCTTTCCATTTCTCTGTAATAGTACTGTAGTTGCCATCGCGTCCTCTATAGTTTTACAAAAACACTCTGAACATGAGTATATAGTTTTCTTTTTCTTTTCTGAACTTTCCTAGCTAGTTTGTAATTAGTTAGGCATGGACTGCGATCGAGCACCGCGTAATAAATTGTTGATT
>KQ963684.1:0-20635 GCA_001563735.1 Leucoagaricus sp. SymC.cos | reverse complement strand
AAAAGACGTCACTTACAGCGGTGGTAGCTAGGGCCAGGAGAGACATTGGAAGTTCAGGTTCAGTGTGTGTAGGGTGCGACGATGTAAAGTGCTCAAGAAACTTGTAACCAAATGCAGTTTTGGTGGAGAAGTACCCATCATGGAGGAGATTCATGAGTCCTTCATTTTGATATATTTTCTTGGAATCGAAGCGCCATGTTTTCTGAATTCACCAAGGTTAAAGCTGTCCATGGACAAGAGAAGTAGACATACTTTTCCAGGATCCTTCTCGTCGGGAACCCATGTGCCTGGATAAATATATATATCAGCGTTTATCAAGACTTTGACATGTTGAACACATTTTTCTCCAATTCCTAGTCAAAAGAGCGCGATGTGGCTAAAGGCAGACAACCGAATGCCACTTCTAAGATGGCTGAGGTGATCAACAACCTGTAGATAGGCAAGGGAACTGTCAGCAGGCAAAATGATGCAACTCGAGTGGAAGGCTCACCCAATTGCCAGCTACCATGCAAAATTTCGACCCCTCATTGTTGATCTCCCTGATGATGTCGAGAACATGAGGCTCTCTCCCCTTGATCTCGTCACAGGCGTCTAGTAAAATATCACAGCGAAACTCATCTCAACGGCTGCATTCGGGCCACACATCACTCATGGCAACCTTGAGTTCAGCTGCTTGGATTGCGATATGGCAGACACACTTGATAAGGTGATGTTGATCTCCCATCTTCGCTCATCTTGCTGGATTGACTTGGGTAATGGTAATCCATTTTGGAAGTACTGACTCGGTCTTTGTTCGATTGCTGGATATCCAGTGTTTGACAATGCGACGGTGCTCATCCCTGACAATGACTGCCTAGTTGGTCAAATCAATCAGTTGCAACATGCAACGAGTGAGCAATCAATATATGTACCTCATCTCTGAAATGTTGGTCTCTTTTCGAAGGCGCCTATCGTGATAACAAGAGCACATGAGGTAACAGATATAAGGTCAATGAAACAGTAGACGTACCTTTTGTCATACTATTTCAGGCTCATCTTCGTCAGATGGACCTTCTTCGTCCTCTTCATTGTCAGATGAGTTGTTTTCTTGGTTGATATTTCCCTCCTCGTCAGAATTGCCACCAGATTGACGGGACTTGTCTTCGTTCTCAGACCTGAGGTGTGCTGGTTCCACATTGTCATCTTGATCAAATAGCCGAGTAGCGGCAGCAACCCGAGTATTTGAAGTCATACGGGCATCGGTACAAACTTGGGCATGCTATTAAAAAGCGATAAATCAAAAAGCAATCTGGCAGGCAGTAGGACAGATGTAACACACCTCTTGAGCTAGGAAGGCTGCTAGTTTTTCCCCAGATAAACCACCAATATCATCCTCCTCATCAACTTCTTCCTCATCGTTTTCCTCCTCAAGCTCAACGTTAGAATCCAAATCGTTGTTGGTGTGGTGGTCTTCAGCACGCCTTCGTGTCTTGGAGTTTGATGACGTGCAGTTGCAACGCTCTTCATTCGCCGACCATTCATCTTCGGTGTCGTCCACTGGAAGGATGGCATTTTTGGTCTTCTTTGTTGTTTTCCTGCTCGTTGAGTCTGACAGTGAGACGAAGAATGAGTGAGTGACCAAAGTGCTGCAAAAAGAAGCTGCATTGTGACTGCCCGTATTCACAGTCATGTCACACTTGAGATGGTCACCACGGTTCATGCTGTCACGCCGCCGCTCAGCCCATCCTCTCACCACGATCACTGTCGACTCGTCCTCGAGCACAGGCTCAATGGGAGACATTGCGCAGACCAAAACAGACCGGTTCAAGTCGGGAGAGAGCTTTCCATGCTAGCTCATGGTGTCCCTTTAGGACTGGCCCCAGAGTCAAAAACCCAAAAAGGACACAGTCGGAGAAAACAAAAGTGCTGGGAGATGAGGTAACAAAGGCCAAACGTTTGCCTGCCTCCACCACCAACTGATGTGCCCTCGAGAGCTGAAAAGTTCTCACTGCCTGCAAAGAGGGTAATGGCATATGCGGTGATAGGCGGCACATCACGGCGCATCAATCAGTCGTCGATACCTCTAAGAGGTAAGTTTAAACATAAACTTACCTTCTTGTTTCTTACCACCACGAGGCTTCATGGTGGGCACCCTGTCTTTCCTCTTCTTTGACTGTTGGGCCTCTTCTTTGACAGTAGTCGATAGGCCTCTCTTCCTCCGCTGCGCATTGTTGAACAGTTGAGCTAGATGGAGGATCAATTAAGGCCTTGGACTGCAACACAACATCATATGTACCTCTCTGTTCATTTGCCCTTGTCTTTGCGGCACGCCCACCTGATATTTTCAGGTATACGATATGATTACCAAGCATTTCTGACCTTGGTATGAGCTCACCTCTACCTGCAGTAATGCCTAATATCCAGTGAGTTCTTAGCTGTTACCACTCAGAGATGAGGCTGAGGCCTACCTTTGTCAGACTCGGTCTCTCGTGCAGGCATTGCCTATCACTATGTGTGATGACTGATTGGTTTGCCTAGCATTGAGTGAGTATACATGATAAACGAGAGGGAAGCTGCGACTCACAGCACGTTTTGTACAGGGATTTTGGCTTTTTGGGCAATGAAGTAGTAGTGAGTAGTATTGGAGGGGAGAATCGGAAGGGAGGAAATAAAAGAAAAACAAACAATTCGATGACTCAGGAACCGGTAAATTTTTCCGATGCTGTCGCATGCTTTACTGACCAGACAATTTCATTTAGCATGTAAACAAGTTTTTGTAATCTATCTACTTCCTCCGTTATCCATCTTAGATTTCTATTTGCTTGACAATGGTCGCCTTCACATGTACTGGTTGTGGGCGAAGTTTTTCCGCCCGCAAGGGTTTCAGAGCCCACTCTCAACTATCTGGTAATATGGCCTGTCGGATGGCACGGAAGGACACGGCACTGCTTATTACAGGTCATCCTACACCAAAGAACCTGCTAACTTCTACCCCCACTTTAGACTTGCAGACTATGCAGAGCAGCGGGCTTGAAACGTTCCGGAATGTTGTGCCTTTTGAGGGCGATATCTTCAGCTCAGCCGATGATTATTATGATGAGACCTTTGGCCAGACTGTCGTAGTCTCACCCAGCAGTGGTGAGATGGATTTGGATGATGAGATGGATGTTGATAGCAGGGGGGATTTGAGTTTGGTGACTTCACAAGCATTAGATCATGATATAGAATCTGAAGGTGAGAGTGGATAGCACTGGAATCTCAAAGATGAAAATCTAACCATTTCTTCCCCTTTCCAATGCCTAGACATAGATGAACTTGCTCTGTTGGCTGAGATGGAATGTGATTGGGAGCCCACTCGGCCTCCGATTGCTGGCAACATGGAAACTTTGGAGGCACCACTGAAGGAAGCTGTTGATCTGCATGATGAAGATAACGGCTCTACTGAAGATGCTTCAGTTTCCTCCACCTTACGACGTATCTCAGAATGTACATTGATACACACTGGCCACAGTCCACAGCCCAAGTCGATTGTCACCTATAGCCAATGGTACCCTGACTCGAAATGTGGCTCTGTCCTGGCTGATATTCCAGATGCAAATAAGGTCGAAACCTCTGAAAATGCCACAGAGAATTTAAACCCATATGCGCCATTTGCATCACAATTGGATTGGCTTGTAGCACGATGGGCTAAACTGTGAGGACCAGGCTTGACAGCACTGTCAGAACTGCTCGCAATACCAGGAGTAAGCCTACTTTGATACATCGAACCAGCATTGGCTAATGTCTTTACCCAGGTTCAAAATACGCTCGGTCTTTCTTTCAAGTCCTCAGAAGAATTGAATCACATCATTGACACCAAATTACCAGGTCACCCTCAGTTCAAACATCAAGAGATCATTGTTGGAGGAGAATCCTTCGACTTTTACTCAAGAGATATTCTCGAGTGCATCAAATCCATCTGGCATGACCCGGAATTCAAGAGCGACTTGATTGTGGAGCCAGAGCGACATTACATGGACAAGGACAAGACTATCCAAATGTATCATGATATGCATACTGGAAAATGGTGGTGGAATACTCAGGTATGGCCATGACTATTTCACTAGTTCGTAAATCTCAAATTACTATGTAGAAGGCTATTGAACGCGAGATAGGCATGACTGGTGTCACCGTTGTACCTATTATGATCTCTTCAGACAAGACTCAACTTACCCAATTCCACAACAAGGTCGCATATCCTGTGTATCTTACCCTTGGAAACCTCCCAAAACACATTTGATGCAAACCTTCTCACCAAGCACAAATTCTTCTAGCATACCTTCCAACCACAAAGCTGGAGCATATCACGACTCAAGCTTCACGACGTCGCACACTCCTCAATATGTTCCACACATGTATGAAGTTCATTGTCAGTCCTCTCGAAGATGCTGGTCGTAATGGTATTTACCTTGTCAGCAGTGATGGGGGTATACGCCGTTGTTTCCCTGTCCTGGCCATGTACATTGGCGATTACCCAGAGCAGGTTCTTGTCACTCTAGTGAAGACTGGGGAATGTCCTGTTTGTCCGGCACCTCAGGAAGGCATTGGAAGCCTTGACAGCATCCAGGAGCTGCGGGAGATTGAACCAATTCTTGAAGCATTGGAGAAGTCTGATGAGGGGGCTCAGGAATTTGTTTCGGCATGTGAGGATGTTGGGATCAAACCTGTCCAGATGCCGTTCTGGACTAATCTTCCATTCCTTAATATCTATTCCTCCATAACCCCCGACATATTACACCAGCTGTACCAAGGTGTTGTGAAACATGTTCTTTCATGGATCCAAACTGCTTGTGGTACTGCTGAGATTGATGCTCGGTGTCGTCGTATGCCAATCTCCCACAATGTTCGGCTATTCATGAAAGGAATTTCCCATCTGTCGAGAGTTACAGGGACAGAACATGATCAGATCTGTCGCATCATGCTTAGCTTAGTGTCTGATATCCAATTACCTTCTAGATTCTCAAATACCCGTCTTATCAAGGCAGTCTGTGCCCTTCTTGACTTTGTATACCTAGCGAAATATCCAATCCACACTTCTGAAACCCTTGAAAATTTGGATGATGCACTGGTGCAGTTCCACAAGAACTGCTCAATCTTCATAGACCTCGGCATTAGATCTCATTTCAATCTTCCCAAACTCCATTTCTGTGGACATTACCAGTATTTGATTGAGCTCTTTGGCACAACCAATAACTACAACACAGAATACACTGAACACTTACATATTGACCTTGCCAAAAATGCTTATCATGCCACAAATTTTCGAGATGAAGTTTCCCAAATGACCATTTGGTTAGATCGAAAGGAACGCATGCTCCAACATGAGAAGCATGTCCGATTTCTTGAGCTCAAGAATACCATCACACCTCCAAGTCTGGCTTCTGCAGTCACTCCAACCACCACAAATCCACTACCACATTCACTTCATCCTCTTCCCTGCTTGGTTTATCAACGTATTCCACAATTGCCCAAGCATCCTACCATTTTGAGTGTGCCGATTCATGAAGTCTGTCTCAAGTACGGTGCAACTTTTTTCGAGACTGCACTCAGCCGATTTGTCACACAGTACCAGAACCCTGATTTCACATGACGTCAAATTGAAGAAGCTTCATATTCCATCCAGCTTTGCTTCTACAAAATTCCAGTTTATCACTACCTGAAATTTGTCAGCCATGATCCCTATGCCTCACCAAATGCACCACTAAGTGTCATGGACTCAATTTATGCAAAGCCTGGATATTTCAACAAGAACGGTCAGGAAGTTCCTAGCCGTTTCAATACAGCTATCATTGATTATAATAATGCAGGGATCATTGGAAGTCTAGAAGGTGTGTCCTAAATTTATATTGATTTCTCCGAAGTTTATGACCAATTTCTTTGTTCAAACAGGGTGTGGCATTGGTCGTGTGCACTGTATCTTCTCTCTGCCACAAGCAGCAGTTAAGACATGGTTTCCCAATGGGTGGTCACATACTCATTTGGCCTATGTCGAGTGGTTCACTCCTTTCTTGCATGCCTGCATTGACAGTAAGACTCACTTATACCAAGTCTCTCCAATTGTCAAGAACGGTGAACCCCAAGTTAGTGTTATCCCCATAAGTCTACTTCGGCAGAGCATTCATCTCTTGCTGAAGTTCAGGCCTGTAGCACCAAGTGAGTGGAAATCCTCAGCAGTTCTTGATCAAGCTCATTCATTCTATGTGAATTCATTTAGTGATAGATTTACCTATTCCACAGTGTATTAGATTATGAATGAGAATATGACAACGTAAATTGCTTATCAGACATTTGGTGCCAGTATGTAATTTTAGTAACAGAATATGACATGTCATGGTATTCTTCCTCGCTTACCTTTCTATTATTCCACCATCTTGCTGCCCTGTCATTCATCAACCTTCATCAGTTCCGTTGTCCCACTATTTGGGGATTATATGTCTGTATATAAATGTGACTGTTCCGATTACTCCACGATCACTCGTTCACCCAACACCATCTCCCTCAAACCTTTTGCTCATAACAGCCTGCAGTCATGCAGTGAGCTGTTCTTAAAAGTAAATTCTTGTCACTCTGAGTCATTCACATGGCTGCCTCCCCTCCACTGTCGCCTATTAGCTCAAGTCATCCCATGCTTGCTGCCCTGAGGGTAATGAGCCCTGAATCTGATGAGTCAGACTCAAATTACTCAAACGATCAAAGCACTTCTTTGACTCCTCCCACTACGCCATCTTCGTCTCCACCCATCAGCAATGCTGATACCAACTCAGATATAGAAGACCCATCTGTTCCGCAGTGTTTGACATGTGATAACCCTCCCTCTCCACTTTATCGTGTCCAGTCTACTGCCAACTTCGGCACATTCACATTTCAACTTACTCCAAATCCTCTTGAAATGTGCCTCACTGGGATGTGCCTTGGACACCTTGATATCTATGAAGATGATGACATGATAACTTTCGGTAGCTGGTTCCGTGAGTATTTTTCAACACCCTAAACAATGTCTCAATTAACCTCATAAACTGTTAGGTCAACGCAAATCAACCACCTCTGATGCTCCTCCCTTCACTGACAGCACTATACCCACCACCAGTTCCAGCATGACTTGTAGTTCAAGTATTCGTATTTACATTACCTTTGAGACCCATGTAGTTGTTGAGTGAACCTGTCAGATGGACTATTATCCGAATTCAAGCTTCTGTTAGTACACATTCATTTCAGTATGACGAAGGGCTATTATCATATTACTGGATGCTTGTCTATTTTTATAATGCATATTCGATGTCTGATGCATGTTCGGAGTGATCCTCAATGTTGGAAGGACCCTGGGGTCTTCAAACTTATGAGAACTTGACACTACAAATCTGTCTAGGATATGTGAATTGACTGCCTCACATTCACTGAATAAGTGAACAGTATAGAATTGAGTTACATATCCTACAAATGAGTAACAGATAAACATCTTGTTAGGAGGAATAAGTGTACAGTTGTACATATATTAACTTATTGATGCCTTATCTGGTCACATATGCATCGATCTGTAATTTGGCTATTTCCTGATGAATGTAGATGACCTATAACACTGGAGATAAGAGGTGGAGTTAAACCCGGGATCAAACGAGAGAAGGACTCCATGCACTCAGGCAAAATCATTGAGCGAGACCCAAGCAGCAGCCGTTGCGTTGTTTACATGTTGGTGTCTTCCTGTCGTGTTTCATTGTGATGACGACAAGCTTTGAGAATGGACATACAGATTCGGCAAGGAGTGCAGGATGGATTGAATAAAAAGATGAAACCGTAACCATTGCATCCCATTATGCTGATTACCGCAAGAACAAGCCTGTAGAGTACTCACTTCAGTCGTTCGGTAGTAAAAATTCGCTAGAATGTAAACATGAAAAAGAGTATTAAACAGGCTCATGGCGTGTAGTGGTGCTCTGAGGAGATGTGCTAACAGATTTTTGTATTAGTTGGTCCAACTGCTGGTACGATTGGAAGGTATAATCAGGGAGTCAACTTGAAGGATGGCCAGTGATAGATTCCTCTTCCACTCTGATCTTGACCCGGCGACACTGCTTGCAAGCTCCCTAGGGTTGTCATAGTTCGGCGACTTCTCTTGTGATTCTGCCAGCAATTTCAAGTACTCCACTGGTTATACGACTAAGGGTTAAGCGCTAAGCTGCCATTCAAGCCGGAGCTTTCGGCTTCACACGCGGTGTCAGCCTTCTATTGTGATTCAATCTAAGGATCGAAGCTTGAAGATTTTTCCGGTGGAAGACATAAGTGTGTATGGAGTACGCTATTGCTGCTCACGAGATATTTTTGATTCATAGGAACGACTCCTTCAAGGCAATGGAAGACTACTGATATCATGAGGACTCCCGGGTCTCGCACTTGTTGCTGCCAGTGACCGACCGAGGGTTGCTAGTCTCCATGAACGAAATCCATATGACAAAATGACAGCCTCTGTCACCGAGAAAACGGCGGCCGAGTAGACATGACGACGGTACGTCTATCCTGGGCGCTTCAGTCTGTGTTGTCAATGCGTCCCCCATCTGAAGAACAAAGTGAACTGCGCATTTTCCACCGATTAGTGAACTGCAATGGTCAACTGATTTAGGATAGGTCTTATCTAACTCTCGAACAGCTGATCATGGAAGTCTATTCAATCACCTCGGTTTAGGGTTGGCTGTATGATATTGTCCCAGTAAATATGTGTAATATGTATTATATAAAGTACCCCGAGGACTAGAAATTCAGGCACTTGTAAACTATTAAGTTTGTTGTCACGGTCAGGGTTGTCTACACTGAAGCTTTGCAGCTTCAGCATTTTGATCGTGTATGCCCTCTTTAAGTAAGACGGCGGCTGTAAGCTCGTCCTGACCTCCTTTAAATGAGTCCCTCGAACATATCGCCATGGACCCCTCTTGACTCTCCAACAGCCCTCCGCTCTTGTTCGTTTGTACTGGTCGAACATCATGCAAGCACCATCAATCTCTCCTGGATTACTGCACGTCACAATCACCTTCAGTATGCTCGTCGTCTTAGGCATGCCCGGATCATCTCAGATGCGCTGACATTTTATTCATCTAGCTGTCTGTGTATCTGTTATGCTCTATGATACACTTCTCACTTTGAATCTCGAGGCAAGTACTGCCAACTTCACACGTCTTGCTTCTAGCTCACTTCTCATTTTATATTTATCTCCTAGCTCGAGCATGTATGGCGGTAATATGTCGAGTCTCTTTCAGTCGCTCTCTCCTGTTAATCTCTTGCCAAAAAGGCAATGTTGGACTGCCAGCAAAGCTCTTTACCTCCTGTGCCGTTACTTCTTCCTTGCGATGTTTTTGTAAGCTCTGCTTGTCGTGTAAACCTGTCACCATGATTTCGCTGATTTGATGCAAACCAGCACCAATCTCCTTGGTACGACTGAACGCTTGTTCAATTAAATTTGGGTCCTATTCAAAGCCATTGTTGCAGTATATACAGGTGTCATTAATGTACCATTACATGTAAGTGTCTTCAATGATCGTCGATCCCTGGTCGAAGTCACTAAACTGTTGTGGACCTCGCAGCTGTGAGAACCCATCAATTGATCACTCGCCTTCCTTCTCTGAGAGATGTTTTCCTCAGCTGTCGAACCTGGCAAATTGTCTGGCTGGGTATGTGAGTGGATTTAATGTCATCAAATAATAAAGAAGCTCATTTTTGTACTACTAGAACCGATATCTTCGCATTTATCGTTCCCGACGGAATGATACTTCTACGCTTGGACGTGTTGTATCGGGAAAAACCAAGAGGTGTGCGAGAACCCCGTATCTCATCGAGGTGTTTGGTAGAATCTAATGTCCATCCGCTTCACAGTCCGCATGGTCACTTGGTTCATCTTCACTGGTAAGTTCATCGACAAACGATTGTTTAAATACTTTTGATTACTCGGTAGCATACAGACTTACAATGATTCCTACAGTGCACACTCTGGTGAAGACTCATCGCAATAGCAATTAGAATGAAATAAATACTGATAGTTGCTCCTTGAGGGTCTTCTCGTAAGCTCAGTAATCAACAACAGTATGGATCCCCATATCACCCTCGTTGATGCTGCCCCATTCGGCTGTCCCATAGTTATGTATCGTAAGTCGAGAGTCCAGGATATTTTCGCCATGTGAGTGGCATTTCCGAACCCACCACTTCCAGCGGTGACGTCTTATCTCCTGATTCTCTTGAACGCTAGAACCATCGCAGTCATTTCACAGTGTCAGTAGACCTTTCTCCAGGCGGCTATGGTTACTCACGTCATAAACATGATTCCAGCTTATTACTTTGTAGTCACCTTCAAACAATTCAACGCTGCTGCTCGTCAAGTCAGAGCCAACTCTCATCTCAGCCTGAATGCCCTCTATTCCATGCAGAGAGAGTTACCAACTTTCTATACTCTTCTTAAACAGGGTGCGATCTATTTCTTGGCGTCAGTGCTTCCTTTATTCTGTGACCTGCACCAACTCATCTCGTTCTCTGTCAGTGTTCTGGGTTGGTTTTATCCAAACTACTTGCATGACTGAACGATGCAATTGAGCTGACTTGGATTTCAACTCGCTGTAGTTTTCTTCTTACTCCTCATCTTTGTCGATTTCTTCCCGCCTGCATTCGAGTGTCTTTGGCTTCCGAATCTCATGTAAGTGTCAGGCCTCTGCTGCTTGCGCCTCATCTAATCAGAGTAAATCTATAGAGTATGGATGGCACTCAATCCGCTATTGGTGAGCCCGCAACCTATAGCCTTAGGACATCTCAAATCCTGACGATATTTCCAAGGCCGCCCGGCTTTACCTTCAAATGAAGAACAGGAGATTGAACGAAAATAAGACGAGTAACCTATGCACAGTTCGGATAGCGTCCAATACATTTCCGGCCGTGTGAATCTGCAGCCGGTGCAATTGCACAATAGGCCATCCATTAGAGCCTGAGGGATAACCACCTGAATAGATATTAGGAAGCGACCAAAACAAGATCACGTAGTAAGGTTTCAGTGAGCATAGTATTTAGTTGTCCAACGTTGCCCATTTGACGCCTTGAGGCTTGACCTGAAGTACGGGGCGGGTCATAGATCATTTGTCTGCTGTCGAGTGGCTGCTGCCATTTAAATCCCAGTATTCGGCTACAGTCCTTACTTCCGGCGTGAATTTCAAGTCTGTATCCGTACTTGAGCGGCTGGCTTTTTCTTCATCTCCATTCATGGAAAAGGTGGGTGCAGATTGTAAGGCCGAACCTGGCCGAACTCGGTGGTGAGAGAGCAAACTTGGTAACGCTCTCCATCAAACATTTTGGTATGTACTGATGCGGCAACTGGCTCGCCAACTAAAGTGTCAGCATTTTTAACGTTGCGTGACGTTCAATTTTGAAGTTTCCTATCCTTAAACTTGCACATCCCGGCCTCCCAATCCTCCTGAATTGCTAGTGTGACTGCACACGAAATGAATTGAGATCATTTTCGATGCGCAGCGAGGGTATGAAGTTCAAAGTCGGGGGAGCGCCTCGGTAGGTTTCAACAGAACGACTGAATTTAAAAACGGCTTCGATCCTTCGCATCAAAGAGCAACTCAGGCTTCATGCGCTCAAACTTCAAATTTTCTTCCATGGTTCTTCTCTACCAGCCAAGCTTAAGATATTCTTTGTGCTCGTCTCAACACACCCTTTTCTTCCCCATCCCAAACCTCGCCTATAGCTCCTTCCGCTCCTCTAGACGTCGAAACACGTTTACGTGATTGCAGAAGATGTCGTCTCAACACTCCCTTTTCTTCCCCATCCCAAACCTCGCCTATAGCTCCTTCCGCTCCTCCAGACGTCGAAACAGGTTTACGTGATTGCAGAAGATTGGAATGGTCCAGACTGGTTCCTGGAAGTGTCGACTGTCAGACTGTAGAGGAGAGGTAAGGGCAAGATGCTTATCCATGGCAGCTGTGGGCGTGCATTCTGTCGGAAAAAGTGGGTAGTATATTAATTATGGTCGGATGGCATCTGCTTCACCGTTGCCCGGCATGTCCTCCCTCCGGTGTACTAGTTTCCCCTCCAGACTCACCGGCCATTCTCAGTTTTTCTAGGTCATGTATATCAAACTTTTTGACCGTCGTTCTATACACTCCGACCCAAGCCTTTCTCCGCGAAGGATGTTTTGATGGCGTTTGAGTATTTTGCGTCAAGCCACTCCGGCATCCCACCTATTTCAATCGACCACTCTCCTGGTAGAGGTCTGTCCCAAGCCTTTCTCCGCGAAGGATGTTTTGATGGCGTTTGAGTATTTTGCATCAAGCCACTCCGGCATCCCACCTACTTCAATCGACCACTCTCCTGGTAGAGGTCTGCCGCAGTATGTGATAGACGTCTATGGCGCTTCCCTACTCGAGCGAACACAAATAAGTGATCTCATGAGTATCAACCCGTTCCGTCCACACGGCAAATTCAAAATGTGAGCACCATTCGCATTTCCTTCGCGACAAAATTCTGACAATAGGACTACCCTTAACACCACGCCTGACCTTGCAGGAACCGTTAATGAAGGGGATATCAACCGGACGGCCCTGAATTGATGTTACTAACCGAGGGACTCTCACGTCCTTTCGTAATTGCTCAGCTTATCCAGGGCGCACGCGCGCATCATCGGTCGTGGTAAAGCGATCATAACTCGTGACCAAGCGCCAAGTCTCTTCTCCTTATCCTCCACTTGTCCTAGCCGCCTCTCGCCTGGCGTGCCAAATGACAAAACCTACCAGCACGCAAAGTCAACCCCAGTATTACGACAATGCTCATCGTCAAAGCCGCTCATACCGACAAATGAGGACACTAAATTAGGCACATCATCAATCAACCTCGATCCCGAGGCCATCAATCTCTGCTTTTGTTCACCTCCGTACTCTCCCGCAACGAGTCAGGCAACAAACCATGCTCCATTCCCAGCGAGTCTCAATTGTCACCTCAAACCCCCAAATGTGTCTGCCAAGTATCTCTGAAAGACTTAACACCTTTCAAAATACGCAGGGCGGATCAACGTGCTCTACGGCGATCAACGCGTAACCCATTCACATCGTGCGCCTGTGTTCCAAAAACAACTTCCAACATTGGGAACCACATGGGCTTCCTACAGCTGCTTGTGCGGTTTCAGCTCCGTCACGGTCTTGGATGAGCTTTTGAAACTGTTCCGCTACGTGCCGTGCAAGACCGTTAATCCTCTCCTCCGAGAACGTATGCGGCTATATACCCACACTTGAGACACGGCTATGGTTATTGGATAGCCTCTACTGTATCGGTTTGACATCACTCAACAGGTGACGACACGAGGACAACGGAACGTTCACAGGGAATTTTTGTGTATTTGGTATAAAACCTCGAGAGATGAGCACGTTGCAGAGCGAATCTCTGTAGCTGAGCAATGAGGCTCTTTTCGGCGTTTGCTACCCTCGCAGCAGTTTTACCGTTTTCGCTTTCGGCCACTGTGACTGTTGATTTTGTAGTCAACAATGCTGTTGTCAAACCTGATGGCCACGAGCGAGAGTGCGCTACGCTTTTCCCTCCACTCGCTTGACTTGAAACTGACTCTCGATCGTTCACTTAGTGCTGTGTTGGTCAATGGTCAATACCCAGGCCCAGTTATCAAAGCCAATAAAGGCGACCATATAGTCATACCTGTTCACAACCAGCTCACAGACCCTCTCATGCGGCGTAGCACGTCTATTGTAAGCAGTCGATCTTTACACCCTCCACATGTCGCAGTGCTTCAGCGCTTAGCGCTCTCCACTCAAGTCTCACTCGTGATTCCTTCATTTTATGGCACTAATTATATCGACTTCTTTAACAGCACTGGCACGGATTCTTCCAACCACGGACGTCAGGTATGGACGGACCCTCTTTCGTCAACCAATGCCCTATACCACCGAATACGACGTTCATCTATGAGTTTGATGTGAACGATCAAACCGGCAAGTAAGTGATCACAATCCGAGTCACAGTTTATTTCTTCTCGATCAGGTTCTTGTATCTAATTCAACTCCATTCATTGCTTTGACGATCATTTGGCATCCTGGACCTGGTCACTAATATGATTAAACAGCTTCTGGTACCATTCACACTTGTCAACCCAGTACTGCGATGGGCTTCGCGGCGTTTTTGTGGTATACGGTATGCTTCGTTCCGTTTCATCGTGACATCGATGTGAATCTAAGTCCGCCATTCTTACGGAGATTAGATCCCGACGATCCACACAAGGGCCTCTACGACGTAGATGATGATGGAACAATCATCACCCTCTCCGAATGGTACCATGTCCTAGCTCCAAGGGGTACTGACGAATTCTTCCGAACTGGTATTGTGCCGTAAGCCATCCGTCAGTCTGGACCCCTTCTACACTCCTGATGACATTTCCAGGGTACAAGACTCCGGCCTCATCAATGGTGTTGGCCGCTACCAAGGCGGACCTGAAGGTACGTTCCTCTTTGTACCTGTGCCTGTTCTGGACCTTGCTCGAGCACTTTTTGACCTGGATCCCACATACACCAGTTCCATACGCCGTTGTCAACGTTGAACAAGGCAAACGCTATCGCTTCCGTATTTTCTCGCTAGCCTGTCGACCTTTCTTCACCTTCTCGATTGATGGACACAACCTCACGTTCATCGAAGCCGATGGGATTGAGCACGATCCTGTCGAATTCCAGAAAGTGGATATCTATGCTGGTCCGTCTACTCTTCGTCTTTCCTAAACCAAGCTTGAGGATGGTTACTATCGTTACTCAGGTCAACGTATCTCTGCTGTGTTGAATGCCAATCAACCTGTTGGAAATTACTGGATTCGTTCCCCTCCAACTGGTGGAAGCTCGAATAACAACCCACATTGTATGACACATTTCTTCTTCTTCCCGATTCGTACTTAATTGATGTGATTCTGAATGATAGTCAACGCAAGTCTCACAAAGGCTATCTTGAGGTACAACGGTGCACCTGACGAGGAACCGACGACTCAAGATACCGTCAATGGTCACAAACTACTTGATACCGAGATGCATGTAAGTTCAAGTTTTCAGCGATTTTTCACAACAGGTTGATCTTACCTTTCGTTCAGCCCATTGCTCAGCTTAAGCCTGGTAGTGTAAGTAGCAGACGCATGTTCAGACCGGGACCTCACTCTAAAATAATCTCTAGCTCGGAAATGGCACAGCTGACAAGCTTATCACTCTCAATATTGATAACACCGTACGTTGTCAATGCTTGCTTTCTCCTTCATCGTTCAACTCATGGTCACCTTGACAGGTCAACCCGCCTTTCTTTGACATCAACGGCATCTCCTACGTCTCACCCACTATCCCAGTTCTTCTCCAAATGCTAAGTGGAGCTAAACAGCCCGCGGATTTCCTCCCATCGGAACAGGTCTTTATCCTCCCTAAGAACAGTATCATCGACATCAAATTCCCAAAACCCAGTTCAACTCTCCATCCTTTCCATTGTGAGTCCAACAATCGTCAAAGTAAGAGGAAACTTGACCGAAATCCTGGACAGTGCACGGACACACATTTGATGTCATTCAGCCTTCTGGTGCGAGTGAATTCAACTACGCCAAGTGAGTAGTCTGACTTAATACCAATCTTCGTGGCGGCTTCTGAGATACAACCAATTCATTAGCCCTCTGCGACGAGATGTCTACCCTAGTAAGCACCTCTCCATTCCTTTCCGGATTCCGCAAGGCCAATATTAACCGAAAATTAACATTTCAGTCAACGGAGACACGACCTTCCGATTCTGTATGTCTCTACGGCTCGCCCCCGCCCGTTGAAACACAATGCTGACCAAACACACACTCCAGACTCCGGTAATCCGGGCGCATGGTTCCTTCACTGCCACATTGACTGGCACCTTGAAGCCGGTCTCGCGGTCGTTTTCGCCGAAGCGCCCGAAGACAACATTAACGGCCTGCAATCACAGAAGACACCCGATGATTGGAAGGCGTTGTGTCCCATGTACAACGAGTTGCCGCCAGAATTCCAATGATTGTTGGTGTAGATGGGTAATTGGATTTAGTGATATTATTCACCAGTTGAGCCGAGTTAAAGGGAAGGGGTCCCCGATTATCCTCTCTTGTGAATTATTCCTCAATAATATCTTTATTGGCTGTTTCAATCTCACTGGACGCGTGAAACATGTGGGATGCATCTTCGACCTTGTGAATGAGATGATGTTCCATCTCTCCATTAGTAGCCTTCGTCCGGATCAGATCCGTGGCGTCAACGATTGTCGAATTTGTTGCTTCTCCACATTTTTCCAAGTTGTTGGATTGGTCGACCTTGTTCTGAGTGGCCACTTTTGTGTGTTGTGGGTTAGCAGGTAAAACTCGCTCCTTGAAATTGACTGGCAAGTTCGGTCGGATAGGTCGCGTCTTCTACGAAGAAAGTTTGTTGTTGGATTGGTCGACCTTGTTCTGAGTGGCCACTTTTGTGTGTTGTGTGTTAGCAGGTACAACTCGCTCCTTGGGATTGACTGGCAAGTTCGGTCGGATAGGTCGCGTCTTCTACCAAGAAAGTCGTGAGTCCACCCTCCGACGCGATCTCAAATCCACGATTTTCCACTTCCGGTTCACCACTCTCCTCCTTAAACGACCGATGAGCGCGTTTAAGCGACTTTTGAACCCTTTATCCCCAAATTATCTTCGTCTATACGTCGGACTAGCACGCCTAACAGACGACCGGTCGGACTCGTGAGTCCGGTGGAACGGTGAAGCCCATTTAAACTTTGCAGGCCAAAGACCATCTTCACGGTTCCCAGTGAACCAAAGCCGACCATCTACATTCATTCAAGTGTCATCGCGTTCACCGGAGAACGAAGGTCTGAATATATTCGACCATGTAGCTTGGTTTTCCGAAGTTGGTGGCAGTAGTGGTATTTCAAGATAGTGGTCCATATTCACTGCATCCGATTTCACTGTCGAATGTTGATATCGTCGAAATATGAGCGTTAGGTCTCAAGCTAAGGGATCATCTTGAGTGTACTCATATGTCTGAAGACTGGCCCTTGACACATGCATCAGCAAATCCATGTTGCGCACCGGAAGTCGACGAAAGCCAGAAGATATGCAAGCCACTTGTCCTTGAACTTCAAGTAAGTTGCCATTTGTTGTTCCTTCACGTTTGAGATGATTTTTAGTTGGTAAACTTGTCAGCAAACGCATATATTGACAGACCCCAGGGAACCCCAGGGCTTAACGACCTTGGTGCCGAATTGAAGCCCTATTGGTACATCTCGAAGCCCTAAGTTCTTTCAGGTTCTTTTTCATTTGCTCCAGATCATCGCAACTTAAAAGGAGAACGTACTAATGTTCTAACTTCTTGTGGTTTACCGCATTACCAGCTGTTCAAGCTGTGATATATTCCTCCCACATGCCGGGCTATATCTTGGCACTGCATTCATATTTTCACTCGACCTCGGAGTCGCTGTAAGGGAACCGATAGACACCAGACATTTGCTGGTGCATCTGTACACTGCTTCAGCTGCTGTGGTGGCGAACAACGAGCAGCCATGAAATATCTGACGAAGCAGCCTGAAATTCAAGTCAGTCTCCCTCACCCTACTTTGTTTCTTGCTTGACGTCCAATTTTCCGTGTCCAGTCTGTTGCTCGCGGCGCCAGTGCATCAAGTTGGACATTGATTAGCTCTGTAGACAGGTCAAGAACATTGTAGATACCTTTATTCTAGGTATGTAAAGCCTCTGTAGTAGCCTGTAAAATATCATCTTTTAATTCAACTCAAGTCCAACAAGTAATCCCAGCAGTCCCAGTGCACGATACCTCAGTGTGAATGCTAGCGCTCACCAAATAAGCGCTTGTTTGACGATTTATATTATGCTAGTGGTTGTCTTCCTAATCAATATTCCTACCGTACACGATATTCGGAATTGCGTTCTACTCGGCCGTTTGCTGTATCGCCTTGGCGAAAAAAATCTAGGGCCTAGCCGTCAAACATTCAGAGTGGACCATTGTATGCTCTGCAAGCAAAGCACAGATTCAAATGTTTCAAGGGTCACGCTATCCATATCATAGTATAGAACAGGTCAGACGACTTCTTCCCTTCTTCTCTTACAAAATAATTCCTAATTGCTCAACCTGACAGTGCTGTTTAGCATGTCAATTTGTGGCAATCATGGCAGCTGGTCCTAAATCCAAAGTCGCAGGTTGCGCCACTGGCGTTGCACTGGTAGACATCGTCGTTGTTACAGTTGGGATTGATGCTATGGTCACCACAGAAAAGCCCTGGGACTCCGTTGCAGCGGCAGGCGGATGGGGTGCAAGCCTCCTGTTCTCAGCAATTGGCCGTTAAAGGTGTAAGCACAAAGAATCAGAGTTCACACCTACCTCGGCGCGGGCGGCGACAGGGGCAGCTACCGCCTAGTCATAAAGATTTATTGTTAAATATACGACGACTAGTGACACGGGTGTAGACATACTGGAGATCGAGCAACCGGAGCAAGAACTCCGGCTTGCACGACTGCTGCAAAGGCCACAATAAGGAAAGCAGAGCCGGAAACGAACTGCGAGAGTATTAGGAACTGAACGCATGGACTCTGTTGAGTTGACCCTACCTTCATGATTTAGGTGAGGTTTTTATGGTTAAGGGGTTTTTCAAGTTGAGACTTCAGTCGACCAAGAGGGATTAAACTGCGACTATATGGTCAAGAACGGAGAGCCTTTATACCAATTCAGCTACCTATCTTTCTATTATCAGTTGTATTCAGAAACATTGGTCAGATGTCATTGCTGTAGCTTCCGACGATCAGAGTGGTGCAGATCATTTTAATCACCGAGGAAATTCCCCACTCCATCGGCACGGTAAATTGCGTGAGCGTCACGTCGCAGAATTTGGCAGATAGTACGACGAAATTGACTTGTATGGGGACTAACAACTGTATAGAATAGGACCATCCAAAGCATGTTAGGCCCCGACATCAGGAACGACTCGGAGTCTTTGCGACGTCCTATTGAGTCCTTTCGACTCATGACATCACATTCGCTTTCATAATGCCATTTTCGACACCTTTTGCCTTCGATCAGATTTTGGGCATGTCTGCCTGCATTTGGGGTGGACATTCGTCGCCTCATGTCTTTCTTGGACTTTGGGACATAGGCCAGCGCAGGGCAGTCATGGCCGCCCCCTCTACGCCTTTCCGTCACAACTCACATACTTTATTTTATGGGCAACACGGGATACTATTCAGGATCTTCTGGTGTCCAGGGTTACTTCTCATCCCAGAACTGGGGCAGCATTGCTAAGAAGACGCCCCAGGCTGGTGGGCCGACACACGACATATATGTTATTCGTCACATGGTTAGTATGTCGAAAATGATCCCTTATCACTGGAGCGTCATCGTCATTGCCACTGCGGAACAGGCCGTCGTTAAGAACTTCCAAGGTGTCAAGCGTAAGGCGAAGGAATCATCGCCATCCAACGAAGAGCCAGTTTACGACCTTGACGGCGATGTCGAGCCCGTTTACGATTCAGAATGGGAGGCAGTTAGCATGGTCCAGGCGGCCTAGACTCGTTCTGCTGTTACCTCTTACTTTCTTAATCATTCTGCACACTTGAGAAGGACTATATCATGATGTACGTTTTGGAAGGACTTTATGCACTTGCAATGCATCATATGTGCCCTGGTTGGACTATATGGGCTTTGCTCCTTGGACTCCGCTTTTTGATGAACGGTTTTTATACATTATATGCACGTCAATTCAGTTTTCTTATTTCCCTTGCAACCTCACTGTAGCTAGACATCGCCCTCAGTCATTGTGGTGATTAAATGTGGTGATATGGATAAAATGGGCTTAATTGTCATATATTGTCTTCAGAGTACCAATAAGGAAGGCAACGACATAGGGGACGAACGCCCACGAGTATTGATGACTAAGACCTGAGAGGCCTCCTTTCGATGTGTCTTTAGAGTGGCCTTTGAGCTGCCTCAAACACCTCGAGACGGCCTTTTGACCGATGGAGGGCCTTTTTCATACACTGACGACATCATGGACATTCGGTCCTTTCAGAGTCAGATGGGGACATCGAAAGTTATTTTGGTCTTTGAAAGTCATGAAAGGATGTCATAAAGACTCCGAGTTATTCCTGATGAGCGGTAGGAATCGATGAATGGTGTAGGTTGGAATCGATGATATAGGAAGCTATGTGTCCTTGTGACCTATTCCTCTGGACTTTCAAGAATTCTAAGCATGAAAATAGAACACCTTCTCCAAGTCATTCCCAGACCTTGATGCGGGGTCGTTCTTACTCTTTCTTGGGACTTCTAAGTCGGCTTCTTTACTCCTTGCGTCGACTTGACCGGTGTTTAAACTTTTAAACCCCTATTTTTGTCGATAGCAATGATACTGATTTGTATTTTCATGACACTCAATTAACGTCTATGTCTTGCGAGAATCCGTCTATGTCCATAGCGGATTTCAGTACGATTATACCTGCTGTTATGAATTATTACTCTAATAATATCTCTATTGGCTGTTTCAATCTCGCTGGACACGTGAAACATGTCATGTGAATGAGACGATGTCTTGACTTGATGGATATAAGGGTATAATGATCGGAAACGGACGT